>JAHXMQ010012343.1:30082119-30113413 GCA_020466415.1 Ammodramus savannarum pratensis | reverse complement strand
GGGCAGCCACAGCTGCTCTGGGCAACCTGTGCCAGAGCCTCACTGCCCTGACAGAGAATGATTTCTTCCTAATATCTAACCTAAACTGGCCTTCTGTTAATGTCATTCCTCCTTGTCCTGGCACTCTGGGACTCCAGAGTCCCTCTGCAGCTCTCTTGGAGCCTCTTTAGGCACTGGGAGAAGTTCTAAGATCCTCCCTGGAGTCTTCTTCAAGCTGCACAACCTCAGCTCTCCCAGCCTACTTCTTGTTCTATACATCTTTACTGATCTGGTTGTCTTTATTCTGGCCTGATAAAGCAGCACATCTGCTGCTGTGCTGAACAACTCTTCAGCACTATTTTAGCTTAATCCAAGATAATGTCATGAAATGGAAGAATTGCAAACAGCTACTCCATCTCTGTCCTCAGGTTTTGCAGGCATTTGAGGAAATTCCACTGTGCAGCATTTTGGAACAGATAAAAGAAAAACACAATCTGGAAAAAGTGAAAAAAGTAAGTGAGCTCATGGCAGCATTTGCCAACTGCTACTTTAATTGTTCTCTATTCTTTGAAGTCTTGGTGGATAGAGTAACTTTGGGGTTTGTGCTAAAGCAAGTGACTGCAATGAAATAACACATATTTCTAGAAATTGGAAGTTGATGACATTGTCATCTGGCCCTGTTTTATGGGAGATTTGTCAGTGTGATGAAGAGGTACTGTAGGACAGTTCTTAAACATTGTGCAGGGGGTTGCTTTTCAGTGTGTTCTCTTCCCATGGTGGGGTGTTCAAGGCTGGATTTTCCTGCTGATTGTGTAGCTGCATGTGAGCTCTAGCCTCTCAGGAAAGTAGATTTTTACCTACTTTCTTTTTTTTTTTCCCTTTCAGAAACTTGTGAGAAATGCTGCTTTTGGGAACTTTTTTGGAGTGATGGCTCTGTTCCAGTCTGGGCGGCTTGTGAAGGTAACACTGCTGTCAGGTGTGTCAGTTCTGCTCCTGGGGCTTCTGATGTGGAAAGGGGATTGACAGAGAAAGGCTGGGTCACTGGGTAATCCATGCAGTGGCACTTGAAGCATCAAGTTCAGTTCATTTCTGTTCTGCCATCCATGGGCTCTTTGTGCCTTTTTAAAGTCTGTTCCTGAATAGAATGTAGGAGCTGTGTCAAATAGCACAGGAGGCTCCTACCTCTCCTGG
Organism: Ammodramus savannarum pratensis; assembly: GCA_020466415.1. Classification (NCBI taxonomy): domain Eukaryota; kingdom Metazoa; phylum Chordata; class Aves; order Passeriformes; family Passerellidae; genus Ammodramus; species Ammodramus savannarum. The sequence goes on along the minus strand of JAHXMQ010012343.1, from coordinate 30,112,243 downwards.
AAGGAAGGGATCTGTTGTCATATCCAGCTGGAAAACACAATTTTGGAAAAAGCTGAGTGACCAACCAAGAAACAAAATTGTGTTTCTCATTACAAGTAGGCATAAACATCCAAAGAGTGGATTATCACCTGAGCCTTCAGCTGAATTTCTGATGTATGTCCTCTGGTTTTGGCTTATCTTTCCTTTGTAGGACCGGAAAGCTCTGCTGGAGAGCATCCAGCTTCTGCAGCAGCTGACAAATCACCAGGCACACCTCAGAGATCTGCCACGCAGAACTCTCATTGACATCACCTCTGAGGTGCAGGCACAGCGTGGGGCTTGGGGCTTGTGGGGCAGGGGGAAGAGAAGGTTTGGCTTTGGGGTCAGATTTTCCTTTAGTTTGTTCATAGCTGGAATTTATAGGGGGTGTGGAAGAGTGAATGTAAACTGAGAACTGTCCCTGTGTTGCCTGTGGGCAGATGCTTGTATTCTGGGAAGGGTGCTCTGGTTTAGCTTGGTTTGGTTTCATCATGGACAATCCCACAGCCTGTTATTTCCCATTTAACTTGCTTGTATTATGTGTTAAACCATGTGCTCCTTTGGACAGATGAATGCTGAAAACTCTGAACAGCAAACCACCTTTTTTATGCAGCAAACCTGGACCTAAGGTTGAATTTTGGGCTGTTGGGAATGAAATTATGTAGGGATGAGTAAAGAGCTCTGAGTATGTAGTAAAAGAAAAGAGTTTATTTCCTTGTTTAAAGTGGATATTATTGGTAGACATGAAGACTAGCAGTGTTAAATAAAAAGAGAAATAAAAAGAGAGAGTTTCCTTGTCCCTGGGTTGCCTGGCTGTGCAGGCAGAGCAGTCAGGCAGCAGGAGAACAATTGCAGCTGGAGTCAGTTGACCAGAATTGCTGTGTGATGACAGCATGCTGTCCTGCTCCCCATGGTTCAGCACCTGGGACTGTCTGGCAGTCATGGACACATCCATTATTTATTTTTCATTGTGTCACCATAAAGACTATTTCTAGAGTTTCCAGAACACTGCAAGCTTTTAGTAAAATGTCCTCCAGTGCAGATACCTTAATGTGCTTACTTTACTGCAAGTTAGTAAAATGCCCTCAGGTATTTCTTACATGCTGTCACCCTTGTTCCTGTCTAGGTACCTGAAACTGTGTTTGAGGAGGTCCTGTTTGATATCTTGCAAGGTGACCTCTCTTCAGCCTTCACATCTCCAGAGAACCTGCACCTTTTGCTTGTGGGTATGCAGAAATTCCCCGGTGTTCTGAAACCTAAAAAGCTGAAGAAGCTGTTTGGCTCATCTACTGTTGTAAATAAGGAAAATGTTTCCAGGTAAGTTCTTAAATAAGGAGGTTTAAATGAACATTATTTTCCTCTTGGCTAGTAGTGAGAGAAATGTGGCTGTGATTCTGATTCCTGCTTGTGTTTGCCACTGCAGGTGCTGCTGAGGGTTAGGTGTGAATTGTTCTGCAGGTTCCCAAGTTATAGTTGTGTCATTTCCCCCAGGGGGCACATCCTGCAGTTCTTGGGAAATGTTCTGTGTCTTTCAGCAGGATGAATTTGGCCTTCAGCAATTCCCTTTCAGGTCAGATCTCTCACATTATTTTATTTCTTCTTCTAGACTTGTAGAGCTTCTGAAAAGTGCTGCCAAGTCTGAGAAGGAAGACAAGAAATTGCCCAGTGTAGTGTTTGATTTGCTCCAAGTTGCACTGAAGGAAGGTGCCTTTGAACTGTTCTGGAATGAGGTTGTGGAGAATGGGCTATTGAAGGAGAAATCAGGACCCGTCAGGTTTGTTTTAACATACACTATGTGTGGTTTCTCATGTTACCCTTCTGTTTCTTGACCCAGAAGTTTTGACTTCATCTCCCTGCATGCTCCTGTGCCTGCCCCAGCCCTTCCTCTCTGTCTTAGCCCTGTGTGTGGGTTTAGTGCTGTGCTTTACCCTGAGGGAATGTTCTTTGTTCCCCCTCAGTCACATGTGCTATCGATTGCTGGGCAGTGCCCTCCCCTCGCTGTCCCTGGAGCAGCTGCAGGTGGTTCTCAAGGGGAAGGTGATGCTGCACTATGGAGAACACGTGGTAGCAACTCAGGTAGGTCTTTGAACAGCTAAAGGCCATGTCTTGAGCACAAGGAAGTCTCTGTCCCACTTCTAGTTTCAAATCATCTTGTATAAAAAAAGTTTATGTCATTTTAGACATTGAACTCTTACTAAAAGCAGAGTTATTGCATGACCATTGGTTACAGTAGACTGAATATAGTCTATGATTGTCATTGCCTGTTTTAAGGGTATGGAAACTGTTCAGCACTGTCTCACCTGCTTTCATTGCTGCTGCCAGGAAAGCTCTGATGAGGGGGGAAGCAGAGGAAGGGCAGCCCTCAGCAAATTGCCAGTGTCATGTGTTGTCCTTCAACAGTCCCTTTGCTTTTATGTGTCCAGAAGCTCCTTTTTGTTTATCATTGTGCTGGGTGTTGCATGAATGTTGGAAGGCAAAGACAAAAAGGGACAACTCATGCTTTTGTTTGTTAGTGCTTGTTTCAATAAGCACATCTGAGGTTTTAGCACAAAATTTATTTGGAATTGGATTTTGGAGCTCCTCTTCCTCTTTCCATACTGGGAAGCCAACAAACAACACAAGACTGCAATAAACAGAGGAAAAGTAAAAGGGGAGTACTGATAAAACTGGCTTTTAGCTTGGCTTTTTGTGGTAACACAATCCCAAACCTCCTCACATGTGCCCAGAAATAGTTGTTGTATCTTGGGGAGAGATAGATCTGTGTGATTTTTTATTCTGTTATCAGAGCAGCCATAGGTGTGTGGGTTTGCTCTGCAAGTACTGCATACCATGGTGCCTCCCTAACTGGACCAGCTTTCTCCAGGATTTATCCACTGGCTCAGTAGTTTTCCTATTTCTTACTTTTTCTGCTTGTTGCACAGTAAATTAGGCTGTGATCTTCCATGTGCTTCAAATTTTATTTGGTTCCTGTCAGAAATCACTGAAGACAATGAGGCTAAATGGAAGAAGCTGCTAATATTGTTGATGATGAGAGAATAGAAAAGATCTTTGTTTGAATTTGATTCTGTTTTGTTTTGTTTCTTGACATAGGCTGCTTGTTTTGAGAAGTAAATGCTGTTACCTTGTAGATCCTTATGGGATTCTGGTGATTGTAGACAAAGCTGGAGTCTGTTATTTGCTGGCAGTTTTCTTCCTAATTCCACTTTTTTAATCAACAAGGGAGTAAATAAACCTGATTCACTTGATAGGTCCCTTCCAACCCAGGCTGTTCTGAGATTCTATGATGTTTATTTACAGAGCCATTCAGTCTGAGTGTGGAGTTGCTGACCTGCTTCTTTGACCATGTTTTTCAGTCTCCCCAGGGATTTAAGTTTGCTGCAGAAATGGAAGGATACATAGATACATTTCTGAGTGGCTGCGATGACCCAGAGAGACAACTGGCTGTGATGATGGGCTTCTCTACCCTTACCAATCAAGGGAGGCCAGTGCTGTTGAGTGCTTCCAGGGTAGTGAAACACCTGCAGGCAGAGGCCTTGCAAAAATACATCAGCTGGCTCAAGGACATGTTCCTCAGGCCAGACTTGGATTGTTGTTTAGACTTCTCAAGTAACCGGCAGAAACAGAACCGGCAAAACGCAGACATGTGAGTAATGGATACTGCACCTTCCTCTCAGCATCTGCTGCTTCCCTTGCCATGAGTTTACAATTGTTTGTTTCCTTTGTCTCAGAAAGTTTAGCCCCAGCATCTGACTCTCACTGGGATAAAATTCAACTCTGCAAATTCTGCAAGCATATTGAGAAGCAGCCTGCCCAAAGCAGACTGGATCACCAAAAGAGCCTTTTCTCTTCTTTTTCTAGTCCTGACAGTTGCTTTGGAGAATATGTCTGGTGGTTTCCTCTTTCACTACAGCTTCTCAGGTCTTTGTAGGAATTGTGCTTCTTTTTTATCTGTGTGTTAGACAGGCTGGCATTCAGGCCAGGTTATGTGTTACCTGGCACCTGCAAACCTCACTCTCCTGACTGCTGCAATTCTTTAAGTGCTTTTTGCTCATCTGCCGACTGTCTGTGGGATAAATAGATCACCTTTTGCATAGTAAAAAGCAAACTTGAGAAGATTATATCTCTTCTTTTGTACCTATTGCTTTGTTACTACATAACTTTGCCAGTTTTAGTGTAAAGTCTCTAAGAATCTGTAAGTCACCTCCTGATGCAGTGGATTGTGCAGTGTATTTATGTTGGGTTAGTGTTCAAACTGCTGACTGTGCCCTCCTTATTCAAAGAGCACAACAGAAGATTGCTCGATTGAGAAGATGGATCATGCACAGACTGGTTAACATCATTGAAAGTGCCACCAGAAAAGAGGAGAGCCTTGTGATGGACATTGCCAGGTGAGACTGATGTAAAGACAAGGTACTTGGGATAATTGTGTGTAGCTCAACAGCAGTATTCTAGATAAGCTGTCCCCATGACACTGAGCAAATCCAGTAGTGGAAATGCCCCATAATAAATAATTTAGGAGACTAGGTTTTGCTTTCAAAATACCTTTGTATAATCAGTCTAACCTGTGTCATAAGTAGTTGGCATTTAAAATCACATTAGTCCCATTTATTTTGAATAAATTTTCCATTCCTCCTTGCCTAAACTGCTTGAAGATATTATTTTTACCATCAGGTCTTAATAAATATTTATCTCTCACTTTTAAGTGTCTTGGAGAGTATGACCCACATCTGACAGTCTTAGCATTGTGTTTTGTAGCCTTAAGTGTTGGTGCTTCACTTTTGTGAAGTCCTGAGCATCTTTTTCTCTTCTTTACCCTGTGTGGCTCAAGAAATGAGTCTCATTGTAAATAATGCTTTTTTCAGTGCTTGGACTTCCTTGAATGTGGAGCTGTTTGATTTGCATGCATGGGCTGATTTTGCTTTGTTATGACCAATCTGGGTTTTCATTTTGTTCCTGTTTCTGTCTATTCTAGGTTTTGCTTCTTCCATGCTTTCTTTTTTGCTAAGAAGAAGAATTCCCAGGTAGCTGAGGCTAGTGTCCTTCCATCAGAGCCCCTGAATGAACGGGATCATACAGAGACAGAAAACTACTTCTTTGGGTAAGGATTTGATTGCATGCTTTAAGCTTGGAAATTTCTCTTTTTTCTTGAGGATCAAATAAGCTTGTGAGTGGTGGGGCAAGAAGTTTGGAATGCTAGGCTGCTGTTGGAACATTTCTTTGACTCCAGCACCAGGAAGTGGCTTTTTTGTGGAGATGGATTTTTCAAAGATTGTGTTTTGTCCATGACAAATGAGTATATATGAGATGAGGAGTAAATGTGAGATGATATGGCAGGTGTGGAGTTGAGCTCATACTGCTTTTTCCAATAGTATTTCCATTGCCTCTATTGCAATCTGGAAGGGGAAGGATCCAGGAGGGAGGTGCTGGGGTTGTGCTGTTGGATTTCTGGCCACTCTGTGTGTGAGGTGCTGGTGACTCCACAGCCCTCCCTGTGCTAAGGAAGATAGAGTTGGTAATAGATGCTTTTAGATGATTGCCAAACCTCAGTAGAAGGAAAGCAGAGGACATGGTGGGACACAAAGTGAGAAGCAGATGAGATTAATGGTGTCCTTGAGAGCACCAGGTGATTTGGGACCACCAAGATAATGAGCTCTACACTGCTGTCTGGGCCAGATGTGTGGGTTGAAAGTTGGGCACTGTCAGTCTGGGCTGCAGTGAGTGACTGGGGCTCTGGGATGAGAGTGCTTTGCTGGTGGGTATTATTTTGGTAAGTAGGAGCAGGCCATGTGGTTCCTGTGACAATAACATGGTGGCTGTCTGTCTTTGCAGGTTACTTCAGACATTAAACACCCTGCCTGTCTTGGGGGATACAGCAAAGGCTGCAGCCTTGAGAGAGAAGCACGTCCATGGTGTGACTGCAGATGGGAAGCTGTGGATCTTTCTCCTTGCTGAGTATGCCAACAAGCTGCTCTCCACTGAGCGTGTCAAAGCTGTGAAACCTTTTACTGAGGAACAGAGGGATATCTGGGAGAGGTGAGATGCTTGGGAAACTGGGTGCTGGGTTGGTGAAGTGAGAAAAGTGGGAAAGCCTTGGTCTTGGTTTCTCTTTAGGACAGTAAAAGAGATGTTATGTTCTCTTTGTCTTGTGATGTTCTGCTTGCTGTAGCACAGCCATTTCACAGGCAGTGGCTGTTGTTTTTCTTCCCTTTGAGTATCCTCCACCCATGGCTGGGTTTCAGAGTGTCTGTTTCTTTTCACCCCATTCCTTTCTTCCTCTTCCTTCTATGTGTTAACTATGTCATAGCCATGTCCTTTTCTGTTTTTGCTCATAGTCCTTCTCCCAGACCTGATTGTAACAGTCTGCTTATCTTTTCTCTTCATAATGCCTGTACAAGCTTCTCAATGACTTTTCTAAGAGTCTTTTTGATTCCTTATAAAGGTCTAGCCTTGCTGTGGTATTAGGAGTGTAGTCTGTGCACAAGTACAGTTTTTTTTGTAACTCACATTCAGCCAGATTCTATTATTGTGTTACGATTGTATACTAACAGAGTATCCAATGCCAATAGATGAAATGTTAAGTACACAAAACTGTACTGTAGTTTAGGTCATGTTTTTAGTCTGGTCATACAAGATGATTTACTGTTGTAATTGTGAAAACTCAGAGAGGTTTCTTTCTTCAGAACACTTCAGTCTGTGAAGAATCTGCAGAAGAAGGAAAACAAATCAGACAGTGCCAAAGTTGGTGCTTTCCAACAACTTCTGCTTTCAATGGCCATTCATCTTTTCAAGGTAACATCTCTGAGGAATATTTCTGTAGTACAAAATAGGCTGATAGCTGAGCTTTCTAAACACCAGGATGTGGAGTTTCTCTGTGTTCAGAGATCCAGCCTTTCTGAACCTCTGGCTTCTGAAAATGGGCAACTGGCAGCTAATAAGCTGTGATTTTTACACTGTCTGTAGACATGTAGTGGGCAAAGCTTGGCCTGACCATTACTTCTGCCCTTGATTTTGCTGACTTGAGCAGCAAAAACTTGAGGTTTTTTTTCTGCAAAAGAGTTGCAGTAGGTGATTGTAATATTTGTACCTGTTTAGAGTGGTCCTTAGATTTGGAGCATGTTCCTTCTGTTGTTGGTAGTGGGGAGTTCTGAGCCTGTTTCCTGTCTGCTTGTGATCAAACAGAATCAGTCTGACACAGTGGAGGTTCTGAGTGACCTTCTGAACTGCACAGAGAAGGCCTTCAGCAAAGAAGCCAAGAAGAAGAAGAAGGCTGGTGAGTCCTTCCTACAGAAGGAAAGGGAATGGGATTGTTAGTGGTCTGCCAAGGCAGTTTGCATTAGTGAAGCTCTCTGCACTGGTTGTGGCTTGATGCACTTACCCCAGGGGAATTCCTTCTTCATTCTCTTTCCATTCTAAGTCTTGTGCTCCAGCTCTCTGTGTGCCCTGTCAGTGGGTTGTGTTCCTGTGTGCCCTGGGAAGGAGAGCTGAGCTCCACAGCTGCTCTTGCTTGGGTGAGCACTCCAAGGGAGTTCATTCTCCTTGAGGCACTGCTCTGTGTGGGCCAGAGGCTGGTGCTGACCTGGTGGTGTCTGCCTGGCAGAGCTGTGGGCTCAAACACCCAGCAGGCATCAAACATGTTTCCTACTTAGCTTGAGTTCTGAGCAAGCTGAATGTGTCCTCTGTGTGAACACAGCATGTTTGGAGATGGAGGCTGGTCCTTGTTTTGGGCCTCTAGGTTGGGACTTGACCAGGAAAAAACTTGGCTTGATCTTTTGATTTCCTCTCCAACTGTGGTCTGGTTTTCCTGAGATCTGTGTAAATCTATTTGAGGGCACTGTGAAAATAAAAGCTGTAATTCTTGGGTGGTTTGGTTGGCTGTAGAGCAGGACTCCCAAACTTTTGGACTAAAGGATGAATTTCAAATGCCATCACTTTTCATGGGCTGCTGGGACTTCTGATTTCACTGGAAACACTATAAAATGCACATACTTTTGCTGACCACCTGCTTTAATGTGACCAAGTAGGTGCCAGGTAACTTGCAGAACTGCTAATTTAAGTAATGATTTAATAAATAGTAGCTTTTGTTGCCTGGTAAGCCTTTGCAGAAAAAGGAAAACAATGGTCAAAAGACCATTTCAAACATGTTTCTCATGTGGTTTCTCCCTCCCAGCCTTCTGGTCTGTGTTGCTGAGTGGTACTTTCAGGAATCAGCTAGAAGGACAATTTTAGTTTTTATTCCTTGATAAATTTTTCTGTAGTTTCTTAGTGATATACCAATGCCTCTTCCTGCCATTGTTTGTTTGTCCTGTGCAGACAGCTCAGAGCCAGGATGGGTTGAGGTGATGGTGGAAATCCTTCTCTCCCTCCTTGCCCAGCCCAGCCTCCTCTTACGTCGCATTTCCAAGAGTGTGTTTGTGTGGATTTGCCCCAGCCTGACCAAGAGGGGCTTGCAGCTCATCCTGGATGTAAGTGAGGCACTCACTAGCAGGGCCTTGTTCTGTTTGCCTGTTTTGTCCCTAACACATGTATGTACAAGCATGTCTTGATTTTGGGTTTAATTTAAGTCTACTTGATTTAGGAACTGTCTGATGATGTGTGCTACTGAATTTGAGCTGTAATTTAGAGAGTGTTTTGGCTATTTTTTGTTTTTGTGGAGGAGGAGTTTGGTTGTTTTTTTTTTACAGGAGCCTAAGATCTGCTAACTTCAAGCTGTATTATTTGATAGTTTTAGGCTGAAGAAATTCCTGGGTTTTTGTATAACTGGTAGATTTTATATGTGAGTATAAATGGTAGCATTTCTTTTTTCTAGAAAGGTGTTTTTTTCATACTGGTCTTAAAAATAAGTGACACTAAAACTCTGAATTGGTCATACCACTAAGAAAGGTGATGCCTACTGAGAAAATAATATGTGGATTGCAAACATGGGCTGTCAGGTACTTTGTGATGAACCTAATACTTCATTTGTAACAAACCAATGTGTGCAATGCCACCAACCTCTTAAGTTTTCTCCACCTTTTTTGTTACTTACAGAAAGAACTTGGCATGTTAACAAGCAGAAAGTGAATGCCCTTACTTAAAATTCCATTATTCACCTGGTTTACTGTGCTGTAATTTCTGTCTGTTGTACACAAGAAGTGGTTAAAAACAAAACACTGGAAAAACACAAGTCTCTTTCTTTTGTAGGTTTTTGACCCTAACCAAGAGCAGAATGAAGAAAGTGCAGTCGTTGTGATGGAAGAATCAAAGAAAAAGACCAAATCTGCCCAGGACACGGTAATTGTGCCATTGCCAGTGACAAACACTCCTCATATCCTCAATATTTAATGGTTCTCCTGAGCTGTGTTAATAGATTAACATCATTTCTCTAGTTGAGGAAAATGGCTGTTGCTCTATTAAGGTTTATTTTAAGGGTTCTGCACACAAATGGCTTGTTGGAAGTGCATGCTTGAGTCTCTTGGCCTGCTCTTGTAGGTGTGGCTGGTTGAACAGATGCCTTTCTGAGAATAAATAGCTGCATCCTGACAGGAGCACAGGCCTGTGCTTTCTGCAGCCATGGACAGAATCATGGCTGTGGTGCACAGCCAGCTGGATTCCACATCTCACATTTTTAAGGACTGTAGAGATTCAAGTCATGAAGCATTACAGGCATCAGCAGAGAGGAGGGTCAGATGGGAGCTGTTCCTTGGAAACTTCTCTTTGATACTTATTTAATGTGACAGAGAAGTCTGTACTGTATTCCACTTTAGCCCTTGTGGAGACCTGGTGCCCCATCATCTGAGGTGTCTGTACTCGAAGGAAGGCAGGAGGGGAGGGTTGAGGTTTTATATCTGAGAATTGAGTGGGGCTTGTGTGGTGGGCTCAGGAGATGAACTTCCCTTCCTTAGGATGAAGAAGGAAGCGAGGACTCCTCGGATGAAGACAACACTGACAGTGAAGATGAGGAGAATGAAGAAGTTGATGATAATTTTCGCAGTCAGCTGATGAAAGTTCTCCAGGGAGGGAATTCTTTGGTATGTTTTCACTGCCTACCTTGATACAGATACCAAATACCATGGGATGGTGAGAGATGCTCTAGTAACCCTCATCCTGCCTGAACTCATGCAGTCACAACCCTTGCATCCATCTTTGTATGGCACTTGAAACACTCATGGTGTTAGGTGAGCTCTGGGAATAAGTCACTTGTCCTTTTATTTATTGTTCATATATCTTGAGCACTTTAGCTTGTTCACTCTAGCCTGACAGAGCTTGTGCTCCTGCCTGTAATAAATGAGATTGATGAGAGCTAAAGCACTGAGATACTGTTATGTGTTGGCTGGCCTGTGTGGAGGAGTGTTCCCTGAAGGCCACTCTGGAGACTTACTGTAGCAGTGATAGAGTTTGATTTAATGATCCCAATAAAGATTGCAGACATAGCAACACATGAACCTCTTTACTGAGAGGAACAGCACAGAGGGAGTCAGGTCAAAACCTCAGCCTCTTTCCTGATCCTCTCTACAGCAGCCAGATTACTTGATGGGAGATATAAGTGAGATTTCTCATGGGTCTGAGCATCTGTGTTCCCTCCCTACAGTATTATTCTGGGTCAGCTACACCCCTACTTGAGTCTGGTCTTGGCTCTGGTTCCCTCCCCACTGTCCTTCTGAAGTATATGAGTTGATGTGTTGGGTTTTCTCTCCTAAAATCAAAAGGAAGAAGATAAGAGTGATGAAGAGCTGGATGATGAGGCTATGATGGCTCTTGACAAGAACATCTCAGCCCTTTTTGCTGAGCAGCAGAAACGGATCCAGGCGAAGAAAGATGAGAAGGACAGAATGCGGAAAGAGAAGATCCTGCGGAGGGATTTCAAGGCTAAGGTGGGAGAGAGGTGTTTGTGTGAAGATCTCTGGCTTAGCAGCATGTCAGTTGAAGTCTGTGCATGCTGTGAGCTACCAAACACTGAACAGCGTGGACATCCACCTGTGTCATAGCTCCTGAAAGCTGGGACTGGATTGTTCTGGCTCTGTACAGCACCTGGCACAGCACTGTTGGGATCAGTGATTGGGGCTTCACAGGCCTGTTTGGAAACCAGGACTGTGCTGTCCAAAAGTGCACCATGGTTTTCATTTGCTGATCTGAAATGCTTAAACTGATAAGATCCTTTCCTGCAGCTATCCAAAGATCCCTGTTAGTTTTTTTTTTTTTTTTTAACTAAAAAAAAACTAACAGAGATCTTTGGGTAGCTGGGGGAACTCAAAGATCCCCCAGGACAAGCCTCGTGTTGCTTAATGCATGAAGTGCCTCAGATAATTTTGCAACATGAGCATTTTTTGCCAGTAAAATTGGGGGTTTTGCTAAACCCCCTGGTTGGTTGTGACTGTAATGCTGAGGTCAGGCCGCCTGGTGTCAGCATGGACCTTCTGGGACATTCCAGCATCCAGAGACAGCTCCAGCTGCTCCCAGGCAGAAATGGGAGTCAGGAGTCAGCCAAGGCTGAACAGGAAAGTGAGCCAGTGGCTCTGCTGCATTTCCCTTCTGATGCTGTTCTATAAAAATGCTGATTTTATGCTGGTGCACTGTGTATTTCAAGGGAGCTTGCAGGGGTGAGATCTTCAGTCAGTGGTGCTGACAGGGACCTGTGCCAGGTGACACTGATTCTTGTAATTGTTCTTTCTAAATGGTGTCACTGCACAAAATAGAGTTGGAACCAACAGACAACTCTCAATCTTCAGTTTCAAATTTTAATTTTCAGTTTCCCATGCTTTAACAGTAGAAATGATACCAGAATGTGTACAGATTTCAGCTGTAAATAATTTTTTCAATCCCCTCCAGCTGCTCCCCAGCCTATTGGTAGGTGCTCTGGGTAAATCTATCTTGTTTCCTTGTCTGCTGTACTCCTGACATGGATATCTGTGTTTGCAGGTGTTGGATCTGATTGATGTGTTCCTGGTTAAGCAAGCAGAGAACCCCTTGGTGTTTGATATCATCGAGCCTCTGCTTCAGTTGATTGAACAGTGCATGAGCTCAGACTCTGACAAGCAGGAGGTGGATTTCCTCCAGAAAACAGCTAGTATCTTCAAGTAAGTGTCCTTGGACCTCCAGGTAATAGAAAATGGCTTTTGGTAAACACCTGTGGTATTGTTTGAACACCAGGAGCTGCTGTTTCTAAGGCTGAAGACAATTGCTATGCTTAGAGATTGTGTAGGTTAGATTACCAGCACCACACACATACACAGTGCTTAGTCATAACCTGCTAGAAAGGAATTAGGATCTGCATTTTCTCAGCTAAAGGACCTGAAGTGTCAAACCTGTTTGCAGGTGGAAGCCTCAAGAACAAACACAGGTACTGCAGGTATGGAGCCATGTCACTGAGTACCTCCATGGGCCTCTGACCTCTGGGTCAGACCATGCAACAACTCCCAAGGCTTACAGAGTTGCTGTATGGCTGGAACAAACTCTCAACAAGTTATTTCTGAGACAGGCAGAGTGCAAATTCTCTGTTCAGGGCCAGAAGTGAGGGATGATGCCAGCTAGACTGACATAATGCATGCTGTGTCACATGTGTTCTCTGTGCACCACTTCTTGACATCCTCAGCACTCTCTAAAGCATTTTCAGTGCTGCTCTCTCCCCAGCTGAGAACCAGGTGTGAAGTAACAAGCTTGAGGTGATCAGTCCCCTTTGTGGGAGCTCTGAAGGAAAGTCATCTCTGATGCCTGAATTTGTGCTTGAAGATGAAAAGTGTTCAGAGTCCTCACCCTTCTTGCCCCAGCCTTGTGCTGCAGGGCTTGTCTGCTCAGTACCTAGCCAGCATTGTTTGTTACCACTCACTGTGTTCTGGTTTTGCTCTCTCTCACCCTGGTAAGTGCTCAGTGCTCCTGGGCATGTGCTCCCAGAGCTCTGTCTGTGGGTGATGTTTGTGTTGGTTTCACTGTGCAGGAACTCGCTGTGCCGCAACAAGCAGTACTGCAAGAGAGTGGCCTCCCTGCAGGAGGATGTGCATGCCTTGGTGCAGAGGCTGGTCAAGAAAGCCTGCAAGCACACTGACTCTGCAGTGGCTCTCTACTACTTCAGGTGAGTGTTCACAAGGAGCTTCTCCACTGATGCTGTGACATCTGAGCAGGTGTGATGATGTGTGTTTAGAGGTCTGGGAAGCAAGAGCCTTGCAGAAGGCTTCACACCAGCATCTGTGTCTTACATAAGGACTAGTCAGTCCTGGCAGTCTGAAGCATTTTCAAATATGTCTGTTTTTTGGTGATTGTCTTTTATAGCTTCTGTGATGCAGAAATGGTCTGGTACAGTGCTGTTGCTGCTGGTGGGAAGTGCTTTCTTGAGACTTCCTCTGGGAGTAATGCAGTGTGTGTGCTTCAGTGGGGGATGAGTGTATTTCCTAACTAATCTGTGATGATTGTTCTTTAAATGCAATATTTACTGTCTCCATGATAGCACAATGAGGGCAGTAGCCATCAAGTCCTGACTGTACATACCAATATTTTCTCCTTTGCTGTAGAATAGAGGAAAATTAGGATAAGCCAGATACATATTTGTTAGAAAGATGAGTGGTCTTGCTGTTCTGTGGTCTAGATAAGAGTGCTATTTACCAGCAGGCTCTCTAGTGACATGCAGCCAGTTTCATGAGGACTTTCATACTCAATCTGGGATTTTTCAGCTCAGCTGTGTGTACAGTGGGTACCATGTTGCATTGTCAACCCAGTGCCGTTGGACATTGTTGGCTCTGCAGCACATCTCCCCCATGGCTGTGCAGGAACCGTGGTACCTCTGGTAATATGGGGCTGGCTGTGTGTGCTGCGTGGTTCCCTGACAGCTTCCCAGCAGTGCCCAGTAAATACTGCATTTTCCACAAGCACAAAGGTCTGCATGCTCTCCCAATGGAGAGTTCTCCAGCCTGAGTTCTCCAGCACATGGCAGCTGAGGCTGAGGCCATGCTGCAGCACTGGCTGAGTTGTCCAGGCTCAGAAATCCTGGGCAAGGTGCAGAACTCCTCCAGCAGTGCCAGTCAGAAGCATGAGCTTGAGGAAACCAGGCTGATAGTGGAGATATCTGACTGTGATGACAGAAAATTATTTAGTTTCCTAAGATTTCTTTGTCTTTATGTCTGGCCAGAGTGGGTTAGACTGAGAGAAGGGACCCTATCAAATTCTGTAACCATCTTTGCTACAGAGGAAGCTGCCTGTGCCTCTTGGCCTTAGGTAGCTTCACTGTGGCAACTGCTGTGTTCTCCCCTTTTCTTTTACAGTGCCTCATTGTACCTGCTCAAAGTGTTGAAAGGAAACACATCCTCAGCTGCTCCTCCCCCTGAGAAACAGAATGACAGCAAAGCAAAGCAGGCATGTCAGGTAAGACATGAGGCTGCTCCTGAGGATGTGTTTTTGTCAGTGAAGCTGCAGTACCTGCTTTTGCAGGTGGGCCTTCCTTGTTCATTGTCACTGGGCCTGAGCCTGTTGCTTGCAGGTACCTCCCTACCTGATTTCCATGACACTGGAAAGTTCCCCATCCCTTTCTGGCCCTCACCCTCCTGGCTTTCACCCTTTCCTGCCTGCTTGCCCATAGGCACAGGGGCTGCTGATTCATTGGATCCAGGTTGATGTCCAAAGAAGCCTCATGTGTATTTCTGCTGTTCTCCTCCCTAATTTTCTATATTTTTCCATTAAACTCCTGGGAGTCACTCTTGAGTTTTTTCCAGTGGTGCTGATGAGCAGGAAGATACAGAACAGTGGTGGATGAGAGTAAACTCCTATTCCCCTGAGGTTTGGGCTAAGGTGAAGGGTGAAGAGTGTGTGGAGCAACCCTGATTTTGGTGGTAGTTGTTTGGAGGGAGACTTAATCCGATTGTGCTACAGGTGTCCATTACTAGGAGACCCTTAGTTTGATCCCCTTTCATCCACTGTCTCTGCTGCATTTCACAGGTCTCAGAGTGGGTGACCCTTTATATTGGGCAGAAACTAGAAACTCCACTAGAAACTTAGCAAGCAGTGTCTCAGTCTCAGCAGCTGACCCTGGCCTTGCCTCTGAACCCCTCATATTGGTCAAAGGAGCTCAATTCCCATGACAGAGCACAATTTGGAGCTTTTTAATAAGCAGGAAAGTGGAACTAGAGCAGGCACTAGGATGCAGTAGCCAAATTTATGGAAAAACTATAGAAGAATTTTTTTTCAGTAAATGTATGCATGGAAGGAGAAATCTTTCCCCTCCAGATGTGTGTGTCAAATAAGTGCTAAGTAGAGACACTCCACTAGAAAAACAGGTCATATTTCAAGACCCATCTTCTTTATTCCACTTTAGCCTGTGTTCAGCTGCAGTAGCAGGGTGAGTTTGACCTGAGAACAGAACACCACATTAACTTGGCTTTAGATTTCCATGGGGCTGTGGAAAATTTCCTTGGGCAGAGGTTCACTGGTGTGAAAATTACAGCTTTTGGCTTCTGGGCCTGAATTTTTCACTCTTCCCAAAGAACAGTACTTCCCTGGCAGTATGAGAACAGTCAGGAATGTTGGGAGGCAGTGCTCCACACTTGGCTCTTCAGTGCCTCCTGTTTGTTTAGATCCACGTAGCCTGAGCAGGTTGCTGTGTGTCTGGGATTCTCATTCCCCACCAGAGGGGGATATTGGAGCATGGACTCAGTTTTGGGATTGCTGGATCCCTGATCAGTGCTAGGGCTTGTCTGCTGAGTACCTAGGAGTCCTGGACATAGGTGCTGAGTGTGTGTAGATACAGATATGTACATACACTAAAATCTGCAGGCACAAGTAGCTCTTCAGCTGAGAACAAACACCATGTGTACAGCTCAGCTACTGCAGGATGGGCTTGCAGTGCTCTGTGAGCCTTGTGTACTACACTGCCAACCACACACCTACAGCACAGCCCCACACTGCATGGAGTGTGTGCAGTCCTGCTAGGAAGCTGTGCTGCCCTTCAGTGACAAGGTCATATTTGAGAGCATATTTGGGGCCCACTTGGCTGTTTAATCATGGTTCTGTGTCATATCTCAAGCATAACTTCTTGTTGGGAAAAACCTCTTAGAACTGATGAAAATTGATTTATTCACTGTTAGTGATTCATTCTTGAAATGCTTTTATTTTGTTTTCTTCCCTCCAGCTTTTGAACCCAGGCTGTTTGAATGTGAAGAAGGTGGCTGCTGTCTATCAGGAGGCACTGACCCAGTTCCTCAGCAAAAGGAACAGTCCCCTCACATGCTCCATGTTCCATGATCTCTTCAAACGCTTCCCAGTAAGTGCTGATGGCTCTGTTGTCTTCTGCTGGCTCCAAAGTATGATTATAATTCTAGTCAAAGTGGGGAGAGAAACTTCTCTGTTGTATTGCAGATTTAGAAATTGCTGTGAGGTTTCCTTGGGTTTTCACCTGCTCAGACTCTTAAGCTCAGACTCAGTTTTTATAACAACACTGCAGGAGGCCAGGATCTTATTTATAGTTTGGACTGGGATACTCCATGCAGAAAGCAGGTGAACAGCAGGCTGCTCTTTAAAACATAGCCTAAGAAGCTTTAAATTTTTGCCAGTATTCAAGACAACATGGATGAGCAAGGTTTGCACAAAGGCAGAACAGGTCACCTTGTTTGAACAGCCAATGTAGCTCCTGGCCAGCTCTGCTCCCTCTGCATCCTCAGTTTCTCAGTTTTCTTCCAGGAAGGCTGAGGAGTGTGAAGTCTAATTGGAATCTAATGTTCAAGCCTGATATTCAGACAGTGCAAGTGTCTTAAATGTTTGATGTATTTCCTGCAAGCTTGACCCAAGCCTGGGACTGGTCTCTTCTATGAGGACAGCCAGTTTTTAAGGAACAGGCTGTGGGCCTGAATGTCATACAAATCTTCAGAGTGTGGTGATCCTTCAGGGGATTTTAGCTAGAGACAGCTGCCAGAAGCCCTTTCTCCAAACCTTTTAGAATTAATGTCTGATGTGAGGGTGGGAGCAGGATGCTTTCAGGCTGAGGACTCCATCCAGGAGAGAGTTCTGCTTGCAGGTTTCTTAGGGCACCAGCCCACCATGCCTTGTACCTGAGTTTGAGAAATGGAGGGAGAGCAGGGCTGGGTGTTGCCCGCATGGACAGCAAACTTAAGATCCCATCTACAGATTTCTAAAACCTCTAAATTCCATACAACTGTTCCTTGTAGAAATATCTTCTAAAATCACCACATCCACATGTCTTCCTAAATACCTCCAAGGGTGGTGACTCAACCATTTCCCTGAGAAGCCTGTGCCAGTGCCTGACAACCCTTTCAGTGAAGAGATTGTTCCTTATACCCAATGTAAACCTCCCCATGTGCAACTTTAGGTCCTTTCCTTTTGTCCTGTCATTTGTTCCCTGGGAGAAGAGACCAGCCCACACCTGGCTACAACTCAACGTGTTCTTCTTTGCCTGGGACTGGGGCTGTGCTCAGTGTGAACAGACACTACAGAAAGTGTCAGCCAGATGCAGACTTTAGTTTTTACTTAGCAGAACACAGGGAGTGAAAAATGCTTGCCTGATTTTTCCAGGTGAAAAGAGGTGAAGAGTTTTGCTGCTGCTTTTTGTTGTGATCAAGATTTCACTCAGAGCTGGTGTGAAAAAAGCTGTTAATTTTCAAATAAACTGTTGCTGATTTCTGGGCATTTCTCTTTCTTGTATAATTTTCTTCTTACTCAGGAGGCTGTGTAAAATATAGACTGCTTTGTTTGAAAAACAAACCTGTCAGCAAACCACTAATGAGAGACTGTGTCTTTCTTTGTTACAGATCATGTGTAAGCCATTAGTAGATACTCTGGTTGAGTTTATCACAGCAGCAGCCAGGCAACATCAGCAGGTAAGAATGAAAGTAAACAAACAAAGCTGTATAGGAGTCAATCAGAGAAGTAACTTAAACATGGCAGCTCAGATGATTTTTAATATGTTTATAATGTGCTTTTAGGGCTGCCCAGTTTTGGAAGTGGCTTTTGCAAACATTGCCTTGCTGCTTAGTTGTATGAAGTTGTGGAAGTGCCACACAATATATCCACAATCATGGGGGTTCTTTGGTGGCATCTCCTTCAAAAACTGCCTGCAGCTCTCAGGGTTGAGGCTGATTGTGGTAGGGGCTGATTCCACTTGCTTATTCCTTGATTACCTCCTTCTTGATAAGGTGTTCCTTGGTGTTAATGGAGTCCTCATGCTACCTCAGGGTCAGGTTCTTGAGTCTGCTGTCCTTGCTATCTGTCCTGCATTTTAAAGTCTGTGTGCTGCTGTGTTTAGTTGAAAACCACCTGGACCACAGATCTGATTTTTGATGGTTGGTTGCCTGTGCCTGACTAACACAAAATTAGTGGAGCCTTATCAATAAAACATTGCAGGGTGAGTGCACAGCTCAGTGTTCTGGAGCAGGGAATGAGCCCTGTCTGGATTATCCCTGCACTGGGGGTTGAATTTCACACAGTTAATAACCAAAACCCCTCTGGGCCAGTAGCACTGTCTCAAACTTTCCCAGCCCCCAACTGTACCCTGTGTCTGTCCCCTGCATCCTAGATTGATCTCCCTGTGTCAGAAATAGCTGGTTTATTGTTTCTGATCATTGGAGGGAATGTGAAGGGGTAGGTATGAGTTCACAGTAGGGCTGCTTTACATTGTCAGTGTAAATTGCAGTTCAGACTCTTTTACCCAACAGGAATGGCTTTGGTTTAAAGAACAAAAAAAAAAAAAAGAGATTGAATTGAGCTATTAATAATTTCAGTGGATGGTAATAAGGATGTGTTACACAAACAACAAATTAATTGTAAGGCACATACTTGATCCCATCCTCAAGAGACCAGAACAGCATCCCAAGCAGACAGCTCCATTATGTGCAGCTTCCATTAGCTTTGCCTCTCCACAGGGAACAGCATTCTCCTTCTTCCAGGGCTTCCACCAAGCTGCTTGAGCTTTGTTTGCAGAGCCTGTTTGCCTGTGGGTGGGAGGAGTAGGGGAGGACATGTGGAGTGTGTGGGAGCTGGGCACAGAGCATGGATATACTGCTGTTCAAACAAAGGCACATGGAGAGTGAGCAGGAAAGCCTGTGCAGCTTGGACCTGCAGCTTTACATTTTTTACACAATGCTTCCTTTTCAGGAATTTTGGCTTCCCAGCATCAAATGTCCTGTTTGTCAGGTCTTCAGTTAAATTTTCCCACTGATTCTCATTGCAAATCTGTTTCGGTGGCATCCTAGTGGGTAGGGTAGAAGTCAGGCTAGGTGGGTATAAATGGCAAAGTGATGTGGGTAAGGAAGGGGGATAAATTCTCCCTGGCAGCCTCTGGGAATATGAGGTGGAAGGACTCAGCTTCCAAAAGGTGAGTTCTGAAAACACCAAAGCTCTCATGATACTCTGAATTTGGGCAGCCCTGATATCAGAGAGGCAAGTGGGGTGTTCTTCCACTTTTAGCCCTGAATTTTGGCTTCTAATCATTAAACTAGCATAGTCCCAGGGACTGGAGGCTTAATTCCTGTTCTGACACTCCTCTTGTTAGTGCTGATTGTTCTGGGTATGGCTGCAGCATCTATGGACAGCTGATCCCACAGGGATTCTGATTTCCTACAGCTTGAGCAGGGTGTCCCAGGGCCACAGCAGGTGGGAAGGGCCATGCTCTGCACAGGAGGTGGAGGCTCAGCTCTGGGCAGGTGTTGTGTGTTGGCCTGATAACAAACCCTGGGGCTCTGGGCCAGCAGAACTGCTGGCCACCGTCCCAGCCAGCCTGGGGAGGAGGAGATGCACCTTCAGGCTGAGCTTTAAGGCAGTTGTGAACAAAATGAAAGTGGTTTGTGAAGAGGATGTGAGGGGGCTGTTCCTGCCTCCTCATCCTCTATACCTGGATGTGTGTGAGAGCAGCATGGAGGCAGGGGATCTGTTCCACAGCTCCTCTCAACCAGACTGGGCCCTATTCTTAGGACCTCTGGCCTGCATACCCAGCTCTTACTTTGAGAAGCTCTGCTCTTGCTGGGGTCTCTAGTGTAAGGTTAAATTTGGTCATTAAATGATTCCTCTGGACCAGCCTGGCTGAGGTGGTTGCAGAACATTGTGTGCAGCAAGAATGGGGTCTGGTTAAGAAACAGCAAACCTGGACTGTGTGTGCACTGTTGTTCCTGTGTCAAACTCAGTTTCTGGCCACAGGCAGCAGAGAAGATCCTGTGGGATATGCAGGAGCCATTCAGATGCTGCTCAGCTTGGAGAGGAGCAGCCAGGCCTCTCCAGCCCCAGCCATTTGTCCTGGGTACCTCCCTGCCTGCTGCCCAGGTGTTCCTGTATTTACATCACCAAATGGGACATGAAGGTGATAGGCTGAAAACTTACCTTGCCCTTGCACACACAGTTTTTCTCCCCCTTTTGCCATGTTAGAGTTAACTTCAGTCAGTTCACTTAGAGCAGAGGGACAGTGTTCAGGGGCAGGAGTGTCTGGCTGAAAGCTGTGATTTATTTCACCAGAGGCAGGGCTCATTAACATGAAATTACAGCTTCTGTGAAGTCAGTACAAGAATGTTGTAAAGAGAGAACAATCTCATACAAATGTGAACTGTTGGCTGTAGTTGATGACCCAGGCAACTGTGTCTTGCACTGCTGCAGCCTTTCTGTGCATCCTGTGTCCCTTGGTCACCTCTAAAACCTGGAGAGCAGCAAACCCTCAGTGGCAGTGCTGTCTGTGCAAGCAGAGGTGTTTGTAGTAGCTGTTGGATGGGTGTTCCTTGTCTTTCTGGGAGCTACTTTCCTTTGGCCTGGGTGTTTGCTGTAGAGTGTTTTGGAGATATTCCAAGGTTGCATCTTGATGCAGAATTTACCAAAAGGAAAGGAAGCTTTAAAACTTCAGCTAGTGTGATTGGCATTTTCAGCCCTTTTCCTCTGACACTGTTCCTACATGCCTAAAGGAGCAGTGAGGTTGTTCAGCTCCATGTTGAAGTTATTTGTGAGATAAAACAACACTTTGGGGGGGGGTGAGAGCTCTCAAGGCAGTTTTGAGTGTGGCTCACAGTGATTGGGTTGGTTTTCTTAGCAGTAAGCTCAACCTGTGTAACAAGTTTTAAACTGGAAAGGTGAATTTGCAGTGGTGTTAGTGGGACTGAAGCTTGTACCTGTGGCCAAGTTCTGCTGCTCTGATGTTACTACTGGGGCACAGATGCCTGCAGGAGACAGAAATGCAGCAGTTTCCCTGGAAAAGGGAAGAGATGGAGAGATTGGTGTTATTTGTGAGTGGGGAAGCAAAGGCAAGGGATGTTTTAATCAGGGAAAAGGGGTTGTCATCCCACCCTGAATTAATTTATTACTGGTTTAAACCTCTACATCAGAAAGATACAAGATGTGTGTGACAGTGGGTCTGCAAAACCACCTTGTTCCAGGCAGTTCATGCTTCTCAGCTGGACTTCTCAGCCATTGCTCACCCTGGGACTCTGCTCTGCTACCTCAGATGCATTGTGCCTGTGGCAGCTGCTGCTCTGAATGCTCAGTGATTTTGGCTGGCCTGTTTTCAAACTCTGCCTTTCTTCACGTGGGATGTTTTAAGTCCCAAACATGCCCGTGTGAAAGTTAAAATGCTTCAGGCTTTAAAATAAGAGTGTTTGGTTGTCACTTATTTATTGAGCTGAGAAATCTGGTGGGGTTTGTGATGATTTGAGTTGGGTTTTCTGTTTTGTTTTGTTTGTGGGCTTTTTCATTTTGTTTTTTTCTACAGTAGCAGTCGGGATGCCTTTCACAAACTTTTGTTGATCCTTGCCCTCCCATATGTATGTTAAACCAACATAAAACTTAAAACTGCACTTTCTTCTCTGAATATGGCCTGCCTCATCCCTGCTATGTGTCCTTGCAGTGTTCTCTGTTGTAGAAAGAAGTGACTAGAAACTATACAAAATCACTTGATTGCAAGCAGCAGCTGTGAAGCTTTTCAAGAGGACCTTTAGAGTGGGAGAAGTGCTACAAGTTAAAGTAAAAAAAGAAAGAGGTAAAGAATGGCTTTGTAGTGCAGTCTAATCTAAGTTGTTGAATGAAGTTTTGCAGGCTGAGGTCCTAAGAATCAATCACACTGTGACCTTGTCCTTGCAGAAATGTCTTCAGTGGCAGGGGAATGGGGCCAGTGCCACATCACAATGTTTGGGTACATCCAGGCAGGTCTGAGAGCTTTCCCTCACACACAAGGTGCTACAGCAGAGTGAAGGGCAGCTGCCATTCCTGGGGGGCAGTGACCAGGCACACACTGCTGCTCTGAGTGCTCAAATGGCAGCTGGGGAAGGAGACCCAGGGATAACTGGAATGGGAAAATGACAGGGGAGCTTGCATTGTCCCTCTGAGTTGTCCTGGTGCCAGGGGATTGTGGCACAGAGATCTCCCTGGCAGGGCAATTATCCAGCAGAAAGTGTGTGGTGCTGACAGCATGGGGGAGATTGTGCTGTTCCATGGATGAGGGATGTTCCTGTCAGCCTGATGTCCTCCACAAGCACCAAACATACTCTCAAATTCTGTGTGTGAGCTAGTCCTCACTTCCCCCTCTCTTAGGACAATTCATTCTTACTGCTGCAGTTGCTTTCTAGGAGACCTTGACCTTCAGATTTCCTTGTGCCTGTTTCAGTGGGTGTAGTGTTGCTCTCTCAATATGCACAAAAGCCTGTTTTTTTAGTTTGTGCTGATGGAGCATAAAGCAGGGATCAAGATGTGTTTAATTTATGATTATTGCACGACTCAGCTACATACCAGAACCCTCCTGAGCCTTAGGTGAGGAATGTCTTCCTGGTTTATTTTTAGCTGTATTGGTCTGATGAGCAGAGCAACATTTAATTCTGTAATTGTGCAGTCCTGGGCTGCTGCAGCACAAACCCCTCAGTGCTGCACTAATTGTGGTGAGGTTCTCACTGCAGCATCCCCATTTGTGGGGACTGGATGAGTCCATGGAGTAATGTTTGTACCCCAAAAGCTCTGTGTGAGTGTGAGGATCAGGTGTAGAGGGACAAGTGTGGCTCCCTGCACTGCAGTCCCCAGCTGTGCTGCTGGTGCTGCAGGCCAGGGCACCTGCCAGCTCCCAGCTGGAGCACAGCCTCTCTGGAAGCCTGGCCTGGCACAGCTGTGCTTTTCCCTCACTGCTGGCCAGCAGTGTCAGAACCAGTTTGGAAATGAGCACTAATAAATGAGAATTACTGCTGCCAGGAGCAAGGTGCTGTCTCCATCTTGCTCGTGGCTGACACTTAAAACCTTTTCTATTGTGAAACTTTTTCCATGGATTTACAGAAATGGTTTCATATCCATCCCTTGCTCTTTTCCTTTGGGAAAGGCACTGGGAGTGCACACATCAACAATTGCTGAGAGCCTCTGCAATTGCTTTTGCACTGTGGTCACACATCCATTTGAATACATTCCTGCCTTCTTATTTACATTCAAAGCTATATTGATTGAGGATGTTGCAGTAGCTGGAAGCATAATGAGGATGTATTTGTCCATCAAGTGAGTTTATTTTCTGTGATTTGGCTGGAACTCTGCAGAGCTGATGTAAGTGCAGAGCTGTCATGAAACTAATAGAAGTGATTTTACTTAGTGTGGAAATGAGAATGGGCACTGAGACAGAGTTCAAAATGTCATCTTATGTCATACAGATTCATTAGTATTTCAGAATGTTTTTTTATAAAGCTGTCTGTGTCAAGGAACCCTTTAAGATCTATCTGATAGAGTGTGTATTTTAGGTAAGTTGCTAATTAATCTTGGTGCTTTGGCAGTCTCCCCAAAGGGATCAAACATCTATAGACAGAATTTTACAGAACTGAAGCAGGTCTGTGCCAGAGCTGCCATCACCAGAAGAGTAAAATATGATCCCAAATTCCTGCCAAAGAGGTCTTGGCTGGTTGACAGTTGTCCTTCTGAACACTTAAATGTACTATGTAAAATATCTAAGTTAAAAATTAATTAAACTTTAAAACAGCAAGAGCAGTGAAAGTGCTGCAAAGCCCCAGAAGCCAGCACCCCTCTGTGTGAGTGTTTGGGAGTATTTCAGTTCCTGCTGGGGGAGATGAATGGATCCCCACATTAATGCACCATGCCCTGCCTGTGTGCTCACAGATAGCTGCCAGCAGGTAGTGGAGGAAGAGCTTGTTATGGAACATTTTGCATAAGCTGTTACTAAAAATGAAGCAAAATAAACCTCCCCAGATATGAACCAGCACCAGTTCAGCTCTACCCCCTCTGCATGAGGAATGAGCACTGGGCAGGCAGTGGTGAGAGCTGAGCAAGGGGCCATGAGTGAAAGGCTCCCTTCCCTCAGAGCATCCTCTGTCCCTGGCACAGGTCACACCCCCTGTGTGTGTCCTCTGTCAGGTGTCACTGTGGTCAGGTTCAGGAGTGAATTGTCCCCAAGGGAACTGAGACCCAAGGGAGGCAGTGCTGGAGAGGCTGCTGCCTGTCTAATCCATCCTTTTCATCTTCCTTGGGTCACTATGTGCCCTCTCCTCAGTAAAAAGAAATCATTTGCAGCTGGAAAGTCTGTGTCAAACTGACAAGCTTTGGCTCCAGTCAGTGTCCTGTTGCTGTTTTTGTTTTGTATAAGGGGATGGTCAAGGAGGGTCTTTGTTTTGCAAGGTGAAGGTGAACTATGGGTGGACTCTTGGGCATTTTTGATCTATTTCATCACAAGCTAGCAAAGCCCTGTGACATGAGCTAGCTCTAGATATGCAAACTGCCCACTGAAGTGGAAGGGAGAGCAGTTGGATGCTGAAATGCTTTGCTGGGTCAGAGCCAGAGTGCTCTACATTTTTGTATTTAGTTCCCAGACCTTTAGGATAGTTGGGCATGTGGATTATTGCATCCCAACCTTGCATTTTTGAGTGTTTCTTGCAGTGGGATTGCACAGAAAAACCATTTTCCGTTGATTAGCAGGAGATCATTGACAGCATCTATAAATAGTCTGATGTTCTTTGGAAAGGTGTCTGATGCCACAGCAATACGTGTCTCCCTGAGGAATTGCTTTCTAAGCTCTGTTTCTCTCTTACTTGTGTGAGATGGTTGAAAATTTAAAAAGGTTTGTTTACATTTTTCAGGTCCTCCTGACTGCATTTAAAGCTGAGTGCTCAAAATCCCATGGCATGAGTTTTCACTTGTATTTGCATTGACAACTTGGTGTGTTTGTAGTGTTTTTCAGTTTAATGTGGGACCCCTGTCACTGAACCTGCAGGGTCTCTTGGGAGCATCATACATGTTGTGAGCTGTTTATTTTTGTTTATTTTCCCTCCATACAGGCTTTTTGTTGTTGTACTTCTTGTTGCCTTCTAATGGCCTCTGTCTTTTGCCAGAAGTGTCAGACACTTGCCTGCATTGCCCACAAACAAATCCATAGTGATAGCAGCATTAATTGACTGCCACAGAGACACTGCCCTCAGTGTAGCACAAGCAGGACATGAAAAAGCTTCTGAGAACATGAAAAAGCTTTTGTTTGCCTCTTTATTGTGGTTCTGGAGATCTAGGCTGTATTTATTCTGCTAACTGCTGTTCAGCTGATTGTGTTGATGGTCATGTAGCAAATCCTCAGTAATGGAGAAAACATTCTAGTTGGTTGCTGGGAAGAAATAAGAAAATTAAAAGGTCACATAAACTCTAATTCTTGCTGTAGACAGCTGCTGGTGAGAGCTGTCCAAGGAGGAAAGTGCTCAGGAGCAGTGACAGCCCTGCTTTTACCATATTTAAGGGTTGCCCTGCATGTAGGATGGACTTGCTGAGTTAGATCTAAACCATATTGCAGTGATTTTCCAACTCTGAGTAATTTCCTAGCCTACTAAATTAAACTTGCCATCTGACACGTGGGGAGTTGATAGCTTTTAAAAAGAGATTGAACCACCCAAGTGTGTTGTGCTCAGCCTCTCAAACACAGCCCCTCCAACAGTTTGAGGAGTAGGTGTTTGTGTGGAGCAAATGGGATAAATTTGCTCAGAGACAAGGTCATTGCCATGCATTTAATAATGGCATGACAAACACAGCAGGGGAAGAATTGGCTGTGGTGTGACAGAATGAGCTACTCTCAGTCATATAGACTCAAGATATATTAATGTTGCAAAATATTAAAAAAATCAGGATAGAATCCTGTTGAAGTTCTGGGGAATGATTTATGTTCTCATTACAGAGAGATCTTGGTGTGGGAGTACTAGGAGGTGTGTTGGAAGGGTGTTTTGTTGGCAAGTGAAATAAGATTGGGGCTTCTGCAGCATAAATGAAATGCCAGTCTGGGCTCTGCTCACTGCCAAGGCTGTCCCCAGGTGTTTGTGTACCAAGTGCCAGGTCCATTTTTGTTGTACTATGGGGATGTGGGAGTAGTGGGGTTGGGCTGCTTCTCTTTCTGCTCTCCCTTGGCACAGATTAAAATGCCACTTTTGAAAAGCTGAAGCACAAGAAAGGAGTTCAGGTGTCCCTGCAGGATTTCTCAGCAGCCTCCACACAGAGCAGGGTTCCCAGCCCTGTCCCTCTTCACAAGGGGACTGTGCCCTCTGAATTGTCATCCTGCCTCTCTCAGTGGATTCTGCAAAATGAAAGAGCTGCTGGTGAGCATCCAAAACAATGAATCTTCAAACTTCAGCCCAGTACAATTTCCAAATTTTTTCTTTTTTTGCTTAGCAATGCTTTTTATTTCAATATTCCAAGCTAACAATTTTACTGTCCAAGTACCTTTTTTTGTACTGTATGAAGGCTAAACTTCAGTGACTGATGTTTGAGTGAATTGGAATTCCAATTTCTCATTATCTGCTGATAAATGTTCTCAAAAGATGGAAAGCTTTGTTCTTGCAATATCAAGCCTGGTCTGGTGTATCAGGGGCAGCAGCTAAAAGCACACACTGCCTAGGCAACATGGGCTTTTTTTAAACATGTGCTGCTCTTAAATCTCCTAAATTATTAAATTAGACTTCAGCAAAGTCTCCTTAAATAGGCTGCATTATGCTGTAGCTGCCTTCTGAATTGCCTCAAGAAAATCCTGCTGCAAGTCTCCTCTGAATTAAGGATTTTACTGTGCAGAGGAGACAACTGGATTGGAAAGTGTTGGGAGGAGCAGTGGGGTGAAGCAACTGGAGCAAAATAAACCAGTTTTGGTCTTGGTCTTACCAACATGTGTGAGTAACTTGAGGTGTCAGTGGAGCCTCTTGGTGCTCAATACTACAATATATAAGAAATAAATAGAAATAGACAAAATTAAAGCTTAGGGGATGGTTGGTTTGGTTTTTTTTTCAATAGGAAAGCCAGAGTTGAGAGAAGGGAATGTCCCAGATGATTTCCTGAGAGGTTTCTTGGTCATGTTTCTTTGAGCCTCAGATGCCTGGGGTGTCCTGCAAGAGTCATTGCTTTGATTTCTTAACAAAAGAACATTTCTTGTTCTGATGTTTAGAGTGAGAAACTTGTAAAAGCAAAGTAGAAATGCTCCAAAATAAACAGGATCGTATTAAGAAACCAAATTGTTTTAGATTCTTTTTTTAAAATTGTGACTGTATCCTTAACTGGGGAGAGAAGAAGAAAATGGGTATATTTTCTGATTATTATTTTTAATGTGGGAAAGGGAGGCTGGGTTGCATTGCACAGAGTCCATTCCTGTTTTTTCTCCTCTGGTCTCAGTGTGTCCCATGGTACCAGTATTCCCCTCCAGGGTTTCACTCCTGTGCATTACAGGAAGAGCAAAAAACCATCAGAGCTCATGGATGCTGATTTGTGCTCTGCTGCTGATTTATCTTGTGTCCTCATGGCTCACTTAATTATGGCATCTTTTCATTTTTCAAAAATTTAGGGTAATAATAGATTGACTTTTTTTTGGAGCAAAATGTTAAGATTGATTTGCCTTCCTGATATGGTGAGTGGTTACCCCAGGGAGAAATAAATCTCTGTGTTGACCAAAGCAGCAGCCCAATATCTGCATTGCTGTGTCCCAAGGGTTTGCCTGTTGGCCTCTGTGAAAGAAGAGCACAAGGTTTTCCCCAGCCCTGAATGCTCACAAGGTGATTTTAGATTATTTACTTTAAAGCATTTACACCAGTGTGGCTAAAGCTGATAGGCCAAGAAACACAGTGCATCACAATCAGCTTCTGATTGTGCTGGCATTAATTATAACATCTGTATTATCTCACCCTTCACATGAGACTGAAAATAGAATAAAAGTTTTCAAAACACCTCTCAGTTGCCCTATCCATGATTGTGTGGGACACACAGCACACCTGACAACCACAGCCACTGCCTCTGAGCAGCCTGCTGGGTGGAACAGATCCATTGTTGTGCTTTATTGTCCCATCCCTCTCAGAATTTGTCCTTTTGAATAATCTTCAAAGCTGATTTTCTGACTGGGACTCAGCTCCCAAACCAGTGTCAAACAGACTTGTAGCTCCTGGGCTCAGAAATACCAAATGGATGAATCAAACATGGTTGAGAAATAAGAAACCTTGAAACTCAAGACTGCTCCATTGGAGCCTTTGTCTCCAATGTGAAGGTAAAATTAAAATAGTTGGACTGTATGAGCAGAAATGGGGGTAGATTGGCACTTGCTTCATGGCTTTGGATGCTCGTTGTTTTCTTTTTAAAAAAGATGTAAGAGTAGTTGGAAGAGGCTTTTGCTGTGGTGCTCTAGATCTCCTGCTCTGTGGTAATAAATAAAGGTTGTTTTCCTGTAACCAATACCACTGTAAGGTGGAGCCTTTGGATTTTTGAGTGGGTTTGTTGGTTTATTTTAAACGTGTAATAAATTACAGATAGCTGAGGAATTTACTTCAGAGTTTAATTATTCACTGAAATACAAAGAAAACTCATTTAGAATTACTCATAATCTTGGCCTCTGTTCTTTTACCCAGCTTTCCTGGTAGCATTTGTCACAAATGCAGCATGTGATTCATGAGATTGCAGTCTCAGAGGGCTTGGGAGGAGAGAATTTCTAGAAGTGCAATTATTTTTTTGCTATATCCCTGTTGCTGTGGAATAGTCTTAATGCTGAGGATTACACACTGGGAGCTGCTGTTTTATGCTGTGTGCTGGCACTGAATCAGATGTGCTGGCAGGGCAGGCTCTGTGCCACAAGGGAGACATCAGTGCTCTGGAATACCAGTGGCCTCTCTGGTGTGACACCAGCTGTATAATTCTGTCTCCTGCACTTCCAAGAGCAGTGGAATGTTGATACTGCTAAAAATCCTGATGCTTCTTGAGTTCTAAAAATGTATTTGAGTTGCACAAACATGTAATTTTCCAGGTAAAATGTTTTCTTGATATATATTTAATATAAAGGGAATGAGATGCTCTTGCCACACTGGTGACAAGTTTCATGTGGATGAACTTGCTGCAAAAATAGCAGGCAATAAGATGAGGAAAATCCATCTTTGTGTCTTTGGTTAGCATTTAAACTTCCCACTCCTTACAAAGTGTAAGGAGATGTGATAAGCTCTGTCCTGGGTCAGATTTAATGAGAGTTTCTGTCCTGCCATATGCTTGAGGCAAGCCAGGTGAACTTGCAGCCTTTCCTAAAAGCTGGAATTGGCTGGCAGGGAATTTGGAAGGGTTACTCAGCTGTAGCTGCAACTGCTTTGGGATCCCCCAGCAGAGCAGCTGTGTGCAGACTCAGAGCTGGGTTTGGTGTGTCACAGTGCACATCCTAAGGCTCCTGCTCCTCCAATGGTGGCAGTGGTGGCTGCTGATTTCTCTTTTCTCTCAGGAGTGTGCCTGGGTGGCAGGTTTCTTTCATTTGTTTGCAAAATCACCTCCAGCCAGTATCCTAAACCACCTGGGACTGAAAAGTGTGTATTTTTGCATCAGAAACAAAAGTCCTTATATTAACAGAGTGCTTTTCTTTGGGAAAACAACTCTGAATTTAGGTCATGCCTTCATCTCTTCAGGACTGCAAACAGAATCTGTGCAGTATTGCCAAGGCTTATTTGTGTTGTTCTTTTTCTCTTTCACAACTGCAGTGATTGCAAACATCTTGATCTGGTCCCTTCCATCCAGATCACCTGGCTGGGGTGACTGGGGAGAGCAACTTGTGACCTACTTGTGCTAGAGACCTGCTTCCAGGGGGAGAACAGGGGCTTTGGTAGGGATTTAATCCATATTTAACATATTTAATCCATATTTAACATATTTAAGGCTTTGGCCACATGTCATGTTATGCATATATATATATATATATATATACATACATACATACATATAT
>JAHXMQ010012343.1:30016158-30082019 GCA_020466415.1 Ammodramus savannarum pratensis | reverse complement strand
TTTAATCCATATTTAACATATTTAAGGCTTTGGCCACATGTCTTGTTATGCATATATATACATACATATATACATACATATATATATATATACATATATATATATACATATATATAATATACACCTATATATATATACCTAGATATATACTATATATATATACACCCATATATATATACACCTATATATATATATATAAAATATATATATACACACTATATATACCTAAATATATTATACATATACCTATATATATATATATACACATATATATTTATATATATATATATATTTATATATATATATTTATATATAGGTATGTGTGTATATATATATTTTATATATTTTTATATATCTGTATCTATATATAGATATAGATAAATATTGATATGCACAGATATCCCTATGCAGGATAAAGTTGGGTTGTATGCAAACTCCTCTCACACTCCTTTTCAGTATCTGGCTGAGGTGGGTGAGCACACCTGGGAGTTGCCAGCACATTTTGGTTACTGCAGAGAACACATTGCCTGTTTCAGAAAGAAATCACAGCCCTTTGCACAGAGTGGTATTTTGTGTAATTGTTGTAGATAAGAGAGAAAGGAACAAAGGCACAGAAAACCTTAGGGTCAGCACTGCCCTTAGTTATTGTTTGTTCTCTGCTCCCACATGCACTGATAATGAGCCTTTCTGCCTTATTTAGTTGTATGCTTGATAAAATATGTGGGAGTCTATAAGTGTATCTACTGTGCCTGCTTGTTTAGACTTCCCTTGTATTTATTTATTTTTTTATTATTTTTACTCTTTTATGATCTTTTTAAAAACTGACATTAAGGAGAAAATGTTTTGATTAGTCAGCTGAGTGGCTCCTAGTGCACTGCAGCACACATCCCTTTAGAAAAAGCTCTAATCTGGCTGTCACCTGCTTGTAACTATTCTCACACATCTCATTTCAGAGACTGTGCAGATGGGGGGATGCAATCCTCTTTCCTGAGCTGGACTGCAGTTTGGTAGCTGGGACTCCTGAGTCTTCTGCTATTTTTGTCCATTTGTGAAGTGTTGATCATGCTTGGCTCTCTCATAGAACACTCTGTCAGGAACACAGCAGGTTTGATTTGGCACTGAGAAAATGCAGAGAATCTTCTCTGCCATTCTTGGGGACAGTGTTGTTCTGCCAGCCTCCAAAATTGCCAAATGCTTGTGAGACATTCTAAAATACCAGTGCTGCTGGGGAGGGCAGGAGGGACAGAGACAACTGGGCTGTCAAGTGGATTCCAAAAATCCAGCTCTGGATTTTGTGGAATTACTCTCCAAACTTCAAATTGCTGCTGGTCTGTGATTTGATGGTAAAACATGTGTAAAAGACATATCATGGATATATTAAGGGTAAATGATGAGCTGTGAGAAATGACAGAGGTTGAAAGTATTGATGCAAAAGATTTGAGCTAGCTGGGGTGGCTTGGCCCCTCCGGAGGTGCTCTGTGTGTGGTTTTGTATTTCACAAGTCTCAATGAAACCTCTGCATCACAGAAATGAACAGAGGTAAATTTTGTGACTATTCTTCACTTCTGAAAAGATCTTTCTGTATTCTGGTATTGCTGTCACTGTTTGGTGGTGCTCCAGTGATGTGTTCCCAGAAGTGGCTGGGGATGGGAAGATACTCATTCCAGGAGATGGCTTTAAAAATCCCCATAGCAGTCTTATTTTCTTTTTTGGGCTATTTTAATGAAAAACATTGAGTGTTTGCATTCCCAACATATCCCAAAAAGTGGGATATGTTGAGATGGGCAAGAAAGTGGCTTGTGGTGTCTCTGAGTAGCCCTCTAAAGCAGGTGTGGGGTGATGAATGTTCACTGCCATGTGCATGGATGTCACACCTCTAACACATCTGCTTTCAGCTGCATTGTGCCCATGTATTTAAGATAAAACAAGGAAAATGAAATGCAGCAGCAGAGCTGTTTCTCTGCCACCTTGTCCTGATTTTAAGTAAATATTTTATTTTTCGTGTCTCAAATGAGAGAAGTTGTTCGTGCTTAGTACTAAATTATCATTGGTTTCAAAAACAATCAGGAAAAAGAATAATGATGACTGGAGCAAAAGCAGTGTTTTAATTATGTGGAACTCAAAACATATTTTCACTTTACTGGAATCCAATACACAGGCTGGAGGTGTGAAAGCTCTGAGTGTGACAGAATTAACAAAGAGTGCTAGCACCAGCCAGGATCCTCAGGTGTTGGCTGTCCTGACTTCCTCATTTATGTCACACAGAAGGGAATGCTCAGTGCTTTGGGTTGGTTTTTTTTTTTTTCTCTTTTAAAATACTTTTCAGGCTTAGTGCTCCCTGAGGAGCAGGTCCCATTCAGGTTCTCAGTGCACTGGATGTCTCAGGTCTCCAGAGCTCCCATTCCATTGCACAGCTTTGGTTTCCTCCCAGTTCTTTTCCTCATTAGCTTGCAGTGCTGCTGCCTGGAGCAGTTCCCCAGCTGCCCCTTGGCACTGTTACCTCAGGGGTTAACCTGTAGTGCTGAGATATCCCAGGACACCTTCACAGAACCCTGCTCTCTGCTCTGCACCCACTTGCAGCATGGATGTGTTTGTAATTGTCAGAGAAGAGCTGGTGCCTGGGGCTTTGTGACCCTGCCTGGGCCTTTCAGAATGAATTACTGTCTTTCATCCACTCCAAGGGTCACATTCTCTTTTTAATTGCACTGATGTGACTTTCCACTACATTTGGTAGACACATGCCATAATTTGTTCTGTAAGACACAGCCTCCCCATAATTACAAGGAATATGTAAGCCTGCCTGCCTTGAAGATGGTGTTGGGGTGTTCTCTGTCACTGGATGAGCATAAATCTGACATGGCCCCACTGGCTCCCTGCTGCATTTTCACCTTGCAGTGAAGAACAGAATTTCTGTGTGTAATAAAAGCTCTTTCTACTTTGATAATTCTCTTCACTGGCCATACTGGTGCAAACTGGGGGTAAACTTACAAGGATGTGTGACATTATCTGTTGTGAAACAGATACAGGTGCTGATATTCTCTAGGGATCAACCTGTGTATCCATGTGTCCCAGGAGCCTGGGATGTGTTGTGTGGGAAGCACAGACCTCCTTGAGCCTCAGACATGTTCTGTTTGACTGCCTGCAGCTCTGGCTGCTCACCCTGCTCCCAGGAATTCCAGGGATTCCTTCTCTTTGCTCACTTTGAATTATTCAGTAAATAGCTCCCTAGAAATTGAAACCCTACAAACCCAATAGGAGTTTTCCCTAGAAATGACCCAGTGGAAGTTTTTTGCCTCCTGCTCCATGGTTTTCAGGTTGCTTCTATCTGACTCCAGGGGTCTCTGGAGGCCAGGTTGGGAATCACCAGGTTGTTTTTATCCTTGAGGTCTCAGACTCTTAATCTCAATGATGTCTTTTGTAAGGAGCTTTAGAAACTTTGCTCATTTGTTTTCTGTGATATGTGGTTAAAGAACAGCAGCTGTTGCTTTCCTTGGATGAGATTAGCTCTTGTAAATCCTTCTGATTTTTGATATTTGTAACTGCATTCAATTTTGGGCTGTGTGATGGCAGCTAGAGGCAACAATTTTTTCTTTGTATGAGTAGAATTTGCCCACTAACTCTGTGCTGCTACAAAAATTTCCCCTTTAAATCTTCTAAGCTATTTGTACTAATCCTCATTACTGTATTTTGGGCATTTCTCTATTTTGCCTTTGACTAATGCTGCATTTTTCTCTTGTACCTAAGAAAGTCTTAAAATATTCTGGAATAGAAAAGGATATGTAAGAAGATTGCAGATTCCTGTTTGTTTCTAGTGGCCATTCTTTTAATTGCTGTGTTAATGTAGAGGCTTAATGAGCAAGTTTGACTCCAGGCAAGGCCCAGTGCTGCTCTGAACAGCAGCTCCCATCTAGTGTTCCTTTGAAATGAAGCATTTGCTGTCCTGCCAGCTTTTATTTTTATTATTTGTGCCCATTGCATTGGTCAGGGCACAGAAAAGCTGCAGTCACTCAAAGGTGCTGCCTGAAAACTTGGGGAGACTCAGAGTGATGCCCTTGGAGCAGCTGCTGAAGCATGTTTTGGGTATTTGTGCCTCAATCTAGAACTGTAATGATCCCTTCATTCCTCTTTGACCTTCTCTTTTCTATATGTGCATTCAACCATAACCCACCAGCCTGTCTCCTGAGGGGTGGCTCTGTAATGAGCTGGAGAATGTTTCAAACAGAGCCTTTTGCTGAAGGAGGGCAGGTTTAGGTTGGATATTGGCAAGAAATTCCTCCCTGTGAGGGTGGTGGGGCCCTGGCACAGGATGCCCAGGAAAGCTGTGGCTCCCCATCCCTGGAAGTGTCCAAGGCCAGGCTGGATGGGGCTGGGAGCACCCTGGGATGGTGGAAGGTGTCCCTGTCCCTGTCTGGTCCCTGGCAGGGGAGCAGAGATGATCTTTAGGGTCCCTTCCAGCCCAAATCAGTCTGTGATGCTCTTGTTTGGTGAGGATGCGCAGCTTTGTGTGCTGGCCTCCCCTGGATGGTGTGTGCAGGATAAAGTTGGGTTGTTTGCTGTAGCAGGGTATTTTCATTGCTAACCCCCTCCCTGGAGAGTTTCATGTTCTTCTCTCCCTTTCTCTTTCAGGCCATGGCCTGTTTGCTTCTCCACAGAGTTCTGCTGATTCATGAACTGAAGCTCTTCATGACAGAGGAGGAGTGGGAGGAACTGATCACCAGGAGCATCAGCCAAGTGACACAGGTAACAAACCCCAGCATGTCTGAGTGCAGCTGGCACCTCATGGGTGCTGCTCTCATCTGTCTGCTGCTTGGTCTCAGAGGGCAGTCTGGGATGGGCTCAGCTTAAATGGCCTCAGAGACCTTGTTCCTGCAGCAGCTCTGAGTGGTGCCTGCCAGGTTCCAGAATTCTTGGAACACCCCTGTGATGTTCCTGGTGCAGCTCAGTGAGGCTGCACCAAGCAGACAGAGCTTGAATTTTAGAGAATGCACTCATATAGATCAATTTAAGGTGTTAAAAAAAAGGGAAAATTAAAAACAATGGAATGGTATTGTGAACATTAATTTCAGGATATGTCATGCAAATTTTGTGTTGGAGTGAACTTCAGGGCCACAAAAGCAGAGCTGAGGTGCACTGAACTTGTGGCTCCTGGTGCACTGCAGACATTATGGACCAGACTGCCTTGTTGATATTGCTCATCAGGGAAACCTTAAAATACATAGGAAAGTCATCTGTGCAGAAGAAGCAGTGACAGAAATTGCAGGGCTCCTGAGTAAAGTACAAATTGTACCTGAGGACAGTGTTTGGGTGCAGCTGTTACCTGGGAGATGATCTGTGGGACAGGAGGTTGAAGAAGCAAATGCCACTCACTTTTATTTTTGTGGATTGATGTGGGGGGAACCAAGCAGCCAAATTAATGTTGTGATGTGGTGACTGAACTTGATGACATGGGAGATTCCAGTCCTGGAGTTTCTATGTAACTGTAATAATGACCTCCTTCATTACTTACTCACATGCTGGCTACATGGCAATTTAGGCTGTTCTATAATTTGCTATATTGAAAGAGAACAATTAGATCTGTTTGTTTCTCTCAAGGAGGGACAAAATCTAAGCAAATTTAAAACAAGGAATTTAAAGATGTTTATAATCTGGATCCTCAGTTTCATTAAATATTTTTTATGTACAGATTACATCAGGAATCCAATGGGTGGAGTTAGGTATGATTTTGTTTCTCAGCTACATAAAACATGCCACTCCTCCCAGGCTGGTCATTTCCATGTTTCTCTCTAGCAGCTGAATGCATGCAGAACTCAGTGATTCACTGGGAAACCACAAACATTTACAATGCCTTTATGTTGTTCTTGTCAGGGAGAGTTCAGCAACTTGCAACCCATCCAAGATTATGATGAGCTTTGCTATTAAAGTTTCCTCAGTGCCTCTCATTTCTGTGGTCATGTGTGTTTAAAGAGAAATTCCTGAGAAATACTGTCAGTTTGTTTGGGTTGTCCAAGGTTTACCCTGTGGGCAGGAGGCCTCCCATGCTGTTAGGTGGCAGTGGCACAGAGCTGTTCTCTTTATGGCCTGAAAAAGTCCTGAGATAACATTTTTACAGACTGCTGGTGGTGGTCATACATGTGGGGGTTTTGTCTCCCTTCCTCTGCTTCCCCCATGCTCTTAACCCAGCTGTGGGGCTGGGCCAGCTGCACAGTCAATATTGCTGTAGTGAGAAGGGTCAAGGCCTTTATATTCCACATAAAAATAGTTTTGATTCATAACCAAAGGCTGGCACTTGTGCTGAAAGACTTTCTAAAGTTGCAAAAGAAATGCTGTGTGGTTTTGGTGGTGCAGAAATGCTCACTTCTCTGGTTAAGAGCTGTAGAAACATGTAGTGGCTCTGTGGTGTAGTAAAACAATACTCACAGTGTCACTGATCTCTTTTAAAGATGGTAAAAAATCTCTTGTAGCAGAAGTCAGAGGCTGGGAACTGAGCAAATTTAGACTCTGTAGGAAGCATGTATTTGTCAGAGACTATTCCAGCACTGAAGTAACTTTCTGAAGGGTTATTAGCCCTGAATCTCCAGGTTGAAGCTGTGTGCTTGGCTCACAGAGAAGCTGCAGGTGGGGCAGAACTTCCAGGACAATGTTGAAGTTATGGGGTGAGTTTGTTTGGGAAAAGCTTGTACTGAACAGCCCTTTCTGCCACTGCTGTCCTCACACACTCCTGCTGAGCTGGAGTATGTTTGCAGAGCTCTGAGCCCTCGTGCAGCTCAGTCCCATCCCTTCTCTTCTGAGACTTGTTTCCATGGGCCATTCCAGGCCAGCTGTGGTGTTAGAGGTGAGTTGTGAGTGAGTAGGTGCTGGCTGAGGTGGGTGCTTACCTGGGAGAACCTGGACTGGGAGCTGTGGAAAATGATGATATTTATTGCCCTGCCTCTGGCTGAAATGTCTGTGTTTGTCATTGGCCACTCCTGCCACTGTCCCTCACAGATAGCTGTTTTAAGAGCCAAAAAAATGATAATTGTGAATTTTGTACCTTTCTTTGAGAGAGAGGTTTGCAGCTCTTTAACTGATGTGCTCTTGTGATTCAGGTGGTGCTGCTGCTCTCAAGGACACTGTCCCCTGTGCCACTCTCTGTGTCCTGGGTCACATTGGCAGCTGGGAGGCTGCAGCTGCCCAGGCAGGGTTAGGGCTGTCACAGAGGACAGGATATCATCTCCTGGTGTCTGTCCTGCCTCAGGGCTTGCACTGCCTGCCTGCTGAGATCCTCAGTGAGGAGCATCCTCACCAGGGAAATCTGGGCTGGGTCAGGCAGGGATGTGAGCTGGAACTGGGAACAGGCAGTGTGAGACAAGTGCAGTCTTGGATATCACTGAATTATGCAGGCAAAGCTAAGAGGCAGATGAGGGAGAATCAACAGCCAGGAACATTAAGTGAAGAGACAGATTCCTGAAATAGCAGCTCTGGCTGCTGCAAGGCAGTGGCTCTTGTGCTTACATAAGCTAACTTGACCTTATTTGTTCCCAAATTGTTTAAGCATGCTTATAAAACACACATCCCAGCCATGAGGGATCCATGTTTGCCTCTCCTTAGTCAGTGAGGCAGCTCTGGGTGTCCCATCAGGTACTTTGGAGTTGAATTCTTTGTGTGAGAGCCCTGCTTGCTGTTGGTGCTCTTGGCAGGTGCTGCTGGGTCACCTGGGCAGAAAGTGTTGTCCACAGCCCTGCACTGCCAAGGTGAGGAAGCAGAAAAACTCCTCTGGCACACTTTTGGCCTCCCAAATCCTATATAGTTACATTGCACAAAGCAGAATCTTGCTACAGTTGTTCAGGTCTGTTCTAACTGAGGCTCTGGGTGGCTCAGTTGTGTTCATGGTATAAAGAAATAGAGTTCATGTTGTAAGTGACAGAGCTCACCTGGGATGCTGGAACATTTGGCAGGAACATCTTCCTCTTGGAGAGCTTTGTTCTTTATCAGTTGCTCTCAAAGTGCTTTACAAAGGAAGTTCAAAGCAGTGAGTTGTTGATGTCATGGAGAAAGTATTTTGCAGAAACCCAAGCCATAATGGATTTGGTTTGGTAGAGCTGCTCATCCTGTTTTACAGGTGACACTCCTTGGCTGGGAGCTGAGCCAGGAACCAAACTTGGCTCTCCTGAGACATCTCAGAGCCCCTTTTTGTGCATGGACAATCTGACCTTCACTTCAGAACATCCCTGTGTGCTGGGCAGTCATCTCTGTTCACCTCTGCTGGCTGAGGCTGCCCTCAGGAACAGTGAAATAGTTTCAGAGCCTGAGATCCAGTTCCCCATTCCATTCAGGAAACTCTCACCCAGTTTGGTGAGGCATCCCTGCCTTTGCTGCCAGGGCCCACACACTTTTTTCTCTCCATTTGATCTTTCAGCTCTCCCACTTGTCACTGTGGGCACGTTTTGGTGTTTGTTTCCTTTGTTAGATAAATTTCTGTTTTCTTTTTATTTGTTACAAAATTGCTGTCTTGGCTTTGGAGTGACCTGTACCAATTTTTCAGTAACTCACTGACAGATTCAGGGCAGGAAGTTCCAGGTTCTGAATACATAATTTCATTACCATTTTTTTTTGTCATCCCTTTCCTATGGAGCAGCTTGCCCTCCTGAACTGAGGTATTCTGTGTATCTCCCAGCTTATGCTGAAACTCCCAGAAAATACATGTTTGGATGGTTGTGAGCTTCAAAACACAACATCCCTCAGAAAACTGTTGTTAAAACTGCTTTCTCTGCCTTGAACACAGTGATTTCCTGAGGGTTTCCTTTTTCTTCTGCAATAAGCACATCATAAGAAGAGACAAACTTTACTGCTATTTTCCCTCTGCTTGTTTTGTCAGTGCCATAAGGACTGGGCAGAGCAGACAGGGTTCCACTTGGCTGTTTGAAACCCAGGTGGGATCAAGGCACCCTGCACTGACAGAATCCAACCCCTAAATTCAGGGCAAGACCAAAGCACTCCCAGTCACCATTTCTGGATAGTTCAGATAATTCACATCATCCCATGAGGTGCATTTGATGCCTCCAGGTCTTGGTTAGGCTTGGACTGGGCAGGCATGGATGAGGACAGGTAGGGAATGCCATGGCCTGGGAAGGGATGGCACAGATAATCCCAGAGCTCTTTTCCACAACATCAGGAAGTTCCTGTGTGCTCCCTGAAGATCACTGTTGTACAACATTCCAGGGTTTTGTTAATATGGTGTTTAAAAGAATATCTGGAGTTACTAAGAATGTGTGGGGGAGAGAGGGATACACTATCTGCCCTTCCAGTGTGGACATGCCCTTAATTTCTGAAGGGCATCACATTTGATTATCAGTGTCTTAATTTGTAGTGAGATAAATTATTAAAGTGGCTTCATCAAATCCCTAAAAAAGCCATCCTTCAAATTTTTTCCTTGAAGGTTGCCTGAACCTTTATCTGTCCATCTTTATAAATTCTTAATTCATTGCCCTTTCTCAGCCTCTTAGCTTGTAAAATGAGGCCAGTCCTGATTTAACTGATAGCTTGCAGAATACTGGATGTCTCTGTGGAGATTTCCTTTTCCTCTGTTCCCTCAGCTGTCCTGTGTGGTTTTTCCCTGCTGCATTTTCATATGGCATTTGAAAAAAAAAAAAAAAAAAATCAAGATCATTAAACTTTGCAAAGTGTTGACATCTTCTGTGAGGATGGCTTCTGGATTTTTTGTCTCCATCACCAAAAATGTCTTTATTTACACCCTTCAGCATGTGGGTCTGCTCAGTCCCCTGCCTTCCCTTCTTCTCAGTCAGGGGCAGGCAGAGACTTGGTGATTCCCCCCTTTGGGAGCATTTCTTCATGACTTGTTTGTGTTAGAGATGCAAGGAAATAAGGTTTGAACATTGATACTTTCAGTCTTCAGAAACTTAGTGAGAGAAAATGGATGGAGGACAGGCTGCCAGTGCTTCTGTTCTGCCTTTGTGTGCCTGTTACCTGCTGTCCATGGGTTGGAAATGGATCTGGCTCTGGACAGATGAAAACTGGAGTGAAGAGACATCCTGCTTGCTCTTCCCTCCTCTCTTCTTTGTCTT
This sequence comes from Ammodramus savannarum pratensis, assembly GCA_020466415.1. Taxonomy (NCBI): domain Eukaryota; kingdom Metazoa; phylum Chordata; class Aves; order Passeriformes; family Passerellidae; genus Ammodramus; species Ammodramus savannarum. Next base: position 30,071,958 of record JAHXMQ010012343.1, on the reverse strand, counting down.
CCATGGTTTAGCCATGAGTTCTGGTTTGGGATCTAATGTATAGTGAATATTATCATGAGAGGAAATATTTGGGGCTGGCTTGGGTTTTGGGAAGCTCAGAGTTCATTCCTGGCTCTGTCCTGGTTGGTGTGGCAGCATCTCTGTGAATGGGGGATGATGCTGCCTCACCTCTTTCCTCTCAGGAGAAGCACAAGCAGAGTAACAGCTGAGGGGATACTGAGCATTCTGCATGGGACAGTGACAGGATATTGTGCAGCTGCCAGTGATGGATCTGTCAGCCTGATCCCATGGAGGGGAAGGGCTGCTTGTTTCAGCAGTGAACTAGGCTGAAGGACATGCTGGGAATGCATAAATATTGAATTTGCTGGGTATGTCCTGATAAAGTCAGGAATGATGCATCTGACTCCATGTTCTCAGAAGTCTAATTTATTATTTTATAATGCTATCATATATTAAAGAATACGATACTAAAGAATACAGGAAGGATACTTACAGAAGGCTGAAAAGATAATAATGAAACCTCTGAGTCTTTCCAGTCAGCTTGGCCCTGATTTGCCAAAGTGTGAAAATAACTCCCAGCAGAATCCAATGGAACAATCACCTGTGGGTGAACAATCTCCAAACACATTCCACATGAGCACAACACAGGAGAAGCAAATGGGATAAGAATTGTCTTCCTTTTCTCTGAGGCTTTTCAGCTTCCCAGGAGAAAAACTGTGGGAGAAGGGACTTTTTCAGAGAATGTGAATAAATATGAAATGGCATTCAAACTGCCAGCTGGGAGCTGAGCTTGTCTCTGGTGGCAGGGCACTCTGTGGCACTTGGAGTTGTGCTGTGTCTGTGAGTCTGGGCTGGGAGTGTCCCCCCTGTGGCAGGGCAGAGGTGCAGGCAGGTGTGGGTGTGGAGCCTTGCAGGAACATTGCAGGGCTCCCTGGAGCAGCACAGAGGAGCTGGGCCCTGCCTGGGATGCTGACTGTGGCTCCAGGTGTGCACACAGCCCTTGTGCTGTATGAATTTTTCACCAAAAGAATAATAAAGTACTGGAATGCCCTTCCCAGGGAGGTGGTGGAATCACCATCTCTGGGTGTGTTTAAAAAAAGACTGGACATGGCACTGCGTGCTATAGTCTGGTTGAGGTGTTAGGGCATAGGTTGGACTCAATGATCTTAGAGGTGTCTTCCAACCTCATTAATCTGTGATTCTGTGCTGTGTGATGGTTCCAGGGGAGTTTTGGACTTTGAGCTGTGTGGTTGTAACTTCCTGCCAGCTCTCTGTCCTACCTGTGTGACTGAATTACTGCAGATATTCACCTCCTGTGCTCCAACTTGTTTCACACTTTGTGAAGATGGGGGAATGCTGTGAGGGGCAGTGTGACATGGAATGAAGGCTGGATCCTGCAGTGGTATCACACATGGGATGTGTCCATGTGTGATACAGGAGTGAGGGATGTAATAAACCCCACTGATGGTTAAGATGCTGGCAGTGTGCAGTTCTTGTAGAAATCTGAGAAGCAGAGAGCTCTGGATCCAGGAGTGCCCTCCTCCAGAAGCACCAGAGGCTTTGGAAGCAGCAATCTGACACAGCCAGACAGACAGAACCATCTCTGCAGCTGCATCCACACAGGGTGAGGCAGCAGCTCTGTTGTGTGCTGCCTTGAGGTGAGATGGGAGTTCCAGCTGTGGAAATTGCCTCCATAGTTTTTCCTTTTGGAAAATGACCTGCCCAGATCTGCTGACAGCTCAGATGTGCAGACATGATTAACCAGCACAGGTATTGCTGAGCTGGAACTGAACTACCCTGTCCTGAAGCAGCAGAGGAAGAAACGCAGAAAATGGGAGAAAAGCAACATAAATCAGCCAGTGATGGCAGTGTAGCTGTTGGGTGTAAATCATGAGGGGTCTCTGCTTTTAGTCTGGTGCAATTGGGTTGTGTGACCCTTGGGCTGGCAGTGCTTTCAGAGGCCAGGGAGTTGGATACCTGTGGAACAGCTCATGGCAGAGAATCAAGGAACAGTGGTCAGACAAGTTCTGGGTTTCCCTTTCACTCTCCAGCACTGACCTGCAGCATAGCTGGAAGCAAAGCCCTGCTTTGTGCCTCAGTCCTGCTATGTAAAACACATCTTTACCAGCCTTGTGCAAGTGTTTGTGATCTGATCAGTGTTCAGGGCTCTCCCAAGGGTGCTGCAGAGGACTGAAATGCAACTTCTCTTTTAAAGGCATGTTTGCCATCTGTTACATAACAGCTTTTGCTTTGATTTTATGGTTGGATGGTGAACATTCCCTAAATAAAATCAGGCTAGGCCTGTAAGATGATTGACCTCTGCAATTGGGGTGGCAGAGCTGATTTCATCTTCAGGGACCTGAGTGAGGAGCAGAGCACTGCATGCAGACACTGGTTGGTGTCCTCTGTAGGAAGTTTTATAATTACTTGAGATTAAATTATGTAAATTCTTGAGAAAGCTGCTTTTGACTTCTGGACCCAGTTCCCATTGAAGGGGCTTTGGTTTCATTCCCTGGGATCCTTTTCTCAGGGTTTCCAGCACTCCCAGCCCAGAGTCAGCTTCTTTTACATAACCAGAGTGAGCATGTTTGTGTTGGTGTCTCATGCTAACCCAAATAACACAAATCCCATGGAAGCAAACAATGCACATAACACAAATCCCATGGAAGCAACTGCTCCATTCTGTGCACACCCTGGAATGGAGCAATGCCTAACCAGAGATGGCATCTCATGGAATGCTGATGGAGTGCTCTGAGTGCTGAGATGAAGATAATGAGACTGGGCAGGAATTGGGCTCAAGTCTTTGGGGAGGCTTGGCTGTCTCTGCCCACCCCATACAGAGCTGCTGGTGGTGGTGGTTCTGTGTTTTAGCAGCAAATTTGTTTTACACCCTTTGTAGCAGAAGGGAAAGGCAGGAGGCAGATGTTGAGGAACAGTAAAACTTTATGTGAATCCAGCTTCCTTAAAGCCAGTGCTTCTTCTGGGCTACAGAAAACTGTAGTCTGCAGGGATGAATTATCTGCTGTTCTTTGGCTTCTCCACTCACCCTCCTTGCTCCTTCCTGCTCTTGGAGAGCTGCTTTCAAGTGATCCATTTCAGCAGGGAGCTCTTTGTTTGCAGAGCATCTCAATTGTACCAGTTTGCTTCTGGCTATTTATACTAGTGGAAGTGTGGTTGTGTTTCCAGATCCATGCAAAACACTGCTTTAAATAAAGATGTTTAGTCACTAGACCAGTGATGTTTCCATCTCCAGCTGGGCCAGCCACTCTTTTCTTTCCACATATCTGCATGAATTTGGATGGGTACCCCCCCAATAGATGCATGTCCCAGTTTCCCCAGCACCTGGGGGGAAAAAAACCCTGAAAAACTTGTGTACTGCTGAAAATCAGGGCCTTAGGTGTTGTTTCAGAGCTACAGAACTTTTCTGTTGGCTTCAGTAGAATTTATTTCAAACCCTTCAAAGCATCAGGGCAGCAAGAACAGGCAGAGCCAAACCAGCATGATTTAAATGCACTTGTCCACATCACTCATGTACAGTGAAGAGAGAATGCAATTTATTTTTAACACCTTTTTAATTCTAAAGTGTTTGTATATTGAAAGGATGAAATGACAGTTGACTTCACTTTGGCTCCATCTCACAGCACTGCCCTGATTCTTGCTGTCCCAAGGAGCTGACAATCCATGCTGATTTTCTCACACTGTGAACTTGTGCACAACTTAGCAAAATAAGGATCTCAGCCTAATAGTCTCTCTGAAATGTGATCTAACCACAATGAAGAGCATTAGCCTGGCAATATTTTGTTCAAATTACAAAGAAAAATGTTTAAAGAAAGTGTTTATGTAAATCAGTCTTTTTTGTTTATTATTATTTTATTATTAGTGGTAAGCCTAATAAACTGAATGTGCCTGACCCATGGGGTGTTACAACCTACATGTAAAGATTTTTTTTTTCCAATCACACCCCCTGTATTTGTCTCTGTTTTTACCTGGGAGACTTCAGAGCTGTGGAATTGTGTGACCTTGCAGGCTGATGACAGCTCTGGAGTAGAGTTGCAGTGCATCTGTCCATATCAGGAGGGAGTAATTAGTGAGTTATTGATAGTCAGATGAAGCTGCAGCTTGAATTCCAGCCAGGCTTTCTAATACAGGGCTTGAGTGGACCATCCTGAACAGGACACAACTGTATCTTTATTATTTAAAAAAGATACTCCCAGGGTGGGGAGCCTGGACAGATAAAATAATTCTGCTTGAAGGCTGCTGGTTTTGCAGGCATGTTACCTTGTCTCCCCACTTTCTATGCTGAAAGTGTTCCCTTCACTCTTGCTGGCCATCATTATTTTTTCTGTTCTGAGTGTCATTCCTAAAAGAATTTGGTTTGGGGAATAAATTTCCTACATCTCTCAGTGTCTGCAAGGATGTTTTATTTTATTTGCCAGCTTAATCCTGATGTAGATGGAGAAGTTTGCTGAGTCCTTAAATTGTTTCAATCTGGTTGGAACACAGGATCTGTGAGAGAACCATCACACCCCACTGCTGGGTACAGGTTTGGGGCAGGCACTTCTCAGCCTGGGGAGCTGAGGATGCTGAGCATGGGGTGGGCTTTGCCCTTGGCTGTGGTGAAATTCCAAATCCCAAGGAAAGGAGAGCTTGGCCACAGGTGCAGCCTTCTCTGGAGGAACTGGCTGTGATGGGACTGATGCCACTGTCTGCTGCAAATCCTGGTTGATATCAGTGTGATATGTGTGGGGTTTGCTGTGATGTGCCCACACAGAGATGGAGTGGGGAGGAAAAGAACCATGTAAGCAGGGATGGAGCACCAGCTGCAGGCAGAGGATCCCTGCCCCTGAGCCCCTGGGCTGCCTCTTTATGGCTATTTTCTGCCTTTTTGTACATAACTGGCTTTTATTTGACCTGTCTTTGGCATGATTATCCTTCAGTGTCTCAGAAATCCTGCAGCACTTAAACAGAGCAAAAAAGGAGATTTTCCCTCAGTTTCTTCAGTGAACCCAAGCTGGACAAGCCCTGTTGCAGGCTGGCACCTGGGATTTCCTGGGCAGAATCTTCCTGGATTTTTGCAGAAATGCTTTATGTGTAAATCCCAGCTCCTGAAGCTGAGTAGCTTTAGTCCATCAGGTGTGTCTTGTGTCTGGCAGTTTCTTGGCTTTTCCAGGGTGAAGTCAGGGATTATTTTACCTCTTCTCCTCCAGGACAGCATCTCCACTTGTGCTTTAGCCTAGAAGCTGTGGGCAGCAGCAAGGTTGTGCTTCTGTAATATGTTTGCTCTTACTTTGTCCAATTTCCTAATTAAACCTGAGTATCAGCAGCTTTCACCAAGTGCCTTCCTGAGCTTTTCCAGAGTTTGCTGGGGTTTGTGTTCCAGAATTACTTTGCTGACAGGTGAATCCTGCCATTCATTCCTTGCTTTCTGCTTTCTCCTGAGAAGTGTGATTTGTTTCCACATCTAATGTTTGTTTCTTCTCAATCTTCTCATTTATTTTGCAGTGTTTGAAAACACTTGAAAAACCCATCATGAAGGCTGAGAAGGAGAAAGTTGCCAAAAGCTTGGAGCTGTTGAACTTTCTCCTTAAAACTGTGAAAGGGCAGGTGAGTGTGTGACCAGCATGTGACAAATGGCTGTTTTCTGAGGCTTTTCCAAATGTCCCACTTGGATTTTGCCATGTGATTGCTGCATCCCACCTCACTTGCTACCAAAAGTACCTCTGGAGGGAATGCCTGGTTGGATCTGAGGGCAGAAGAGCCCTCCTGTGTGCAGGAGTGATCCACAGTCTTCATGAGCTGTTCTCCAGAGGAGAATCTGTGCAGTGCTCAGCAAACACTTGTGGCAGCTGCTTTCTTAGCAGCAGAAATGCAGCCTGAGGTACAGTGAGGGTGGGTTTTATCCCAGGGGATTGCTCTTTCCTCTGCACTGAACTCAAAGATCATGATTCCCAAAACCAGACTTAATAGCTTTAAGAGCAGAGGTGAGCCTTTGTTCTGGGGCTTTGTTTCCCCTGATAAAAAATTACTTTTTTGAGCATGCATAGATTTTCTATAGGTGACAAAATACATCCTTAATGTGGTCTTATTTACTGGAGGAGAACACCACAAGCAGCAGAATTGCTGCAGCCCAGTTTCCTACTGATAAGCCCAGAGCTCAGACCACAGCCTGTTTCTTTGTGAAAACCTAATAGGAAAATGGGTGGAGAAGAGAGATTATTTCCAAAGCTCTTGTAGGAGCTGAATAACCTTTGAGACAGCCCTTTCTGCCTGGTTTGACTGAGGTTATGCAGTGGGTTACAGAAGAGGGTGCCAGATATTCAGAAACCAGACTGAACACGGTGCTGCTTTCTCCTGGATGGGTACAGAGTCATTCATGTGTCTTCTTTTCCCTGCTCCCAGCCATGGACAGGAAAGGAGAGCAGACTGAAGGACCCTCCAGCTCTTTTTATGCCACTACAGTTCTCTTAGAACTGGTGGAAACTCAGGTTTTCAGGCAAACCCAGTAGCTGAAGGTGTGGTGTGACCCACCAGACTGAAGTGGTGCAGAGGGGCTCCAGGAGGATTGGTAATTCCTGCCATTGCCTCTCTTGCTCTTGCAGGAGCTGAGTGTGGAGCTGGCAGAGGTGGAGGAGGTGCTGCTGGGGCTGCAGCAGCTGGAGGACATGGGGAGCTCCCCACGGCTGGACTCTCTCTACTGGAACGTCATGCGCTGGCTCAACCACACGTGCGTGGGGCCCTGGGGGTGTCTGTCTGTCTGTCTGTCTGTCTTGCTGCTCTGCAGGGAGCTGGGGAGGCAGAGGAAGGCAAGGCAGCAACTTCAGGGTGGAGTTTAATGGAGTTGCTTGGTTGATGGGGCTGAGAGCCTCATTAATGCTTGTTTGGAATAATGCCGAGCTCATTGTTCTGTGTGCGTGCATCTTGGGATTTGTCCTTGATGGGAAGGGTGTAACATGTGACTGACATGTGTGATGGTAAGGGGTGTAACAGGTGACATGTGTGATGGGAATGGGTGTAGCAGGTGACTGGTGACATGTCTGCTGTCCTGTGCTGCAAAAGACAGCAAAGCCAGGGCCACAGGCAGGCATCACCCACCTCCATGGGTGATCCTCATCCTCACTTCCTTCATCCTCACCCTGTGCTCCCTGCACCTTCCTGTGCTGCTGCCTGTTCATAGACTGCCTGTCACATGGCTCACTCTGTTCCCTGGCTGTACATTGAGCTGCTGTTGGTTTTTGGCATTCTCTCTGCAGGAAGCCCAAGAAAGAGAAGACAGCCCCCAAGGCCAGGCAGGGAGTGGAGCCGCTGAAGAGGAAGAAGAAAGGATTCCTGCCAGAGAGCAAGAAACGCAAGAACCGCAAGAAAGGCGTCCAGGAGAACGGGGTGGAAACGGGGGAGGATGGAGAAGAGGAGGAGCAGGCCCTGGGAACACAAAGCCCCCAGAACAAGAAGGGCCTCATGCCTGGGGGCAGCACAAAGCACCCAAAGAAGGGGGTCAGGGAGAATGGGGTGGCAAAGGAGAGTGGTGGGGACCTCCCCACTGCTGATGGAGGAGATGCTGTGGCTGACAAGAAGAAGAAGAAGAAAAAGAAGAGGAAAAACAGAAAAAGAAAAGGTGCTGCAGATGATGAAGCTGAGCAGGTTTCAGCTGCAAAGAAAACCAAGGGAAATGTTGTCCAGGAGACCCAGCAGAAGAAAGACAAAACCAAGAAGAAAAAAAAAGTGAAATAAGCTCCAGTGGTGCAGGAGTAAACTCCATGGACTCAGCCAGGGCTAGCATGGCTCAGTAGACTGCTGAAATATCTTTATTATCTATAGTTTTTATACTCTCCGTGACTTTTAAATAAACCTTCCATCATGCTGAGCTCTAAAGCTGTGGGTCAGGCTTGTGTGAAGGGTTCAGCCTGGAGCACAGAGAGCTTCAGGAGGTTATATTCCCTCCAGACTATGGGAGATGGCCACTCTCTCTTCTCTGGCAGTGACAGAATTCTCTCTCCATGATTTCCCAAGGCAGAAGCAAGGTTTGGATTCCTTGGGGAGTTGGGTGGGTGTGCTGGCACTGCTGAGTTGGTGGTCAAGCCCTGTGGGAGATTCAGAAGTGACTCCTGAGGGCTCATCCCTGTCCTGCCCAGGCCCAGCAGTGCTCACAGCTTTTCCAGTGTGGGACATGCAGCCCTGAAATGGCTGGGGTTGAATGGCTCTGCACAGGCAAACTCTGGGCTCAGCTGTTCCCAGTTTGACCAGCCTGGTATTGTCCATAACCACCATGGTCTGGTTTTGTTGCCTTTTTGCTGCTGGGTGCTGGAGGGGTCATGGCCCCTGTGGTAGTGCAGGGAATCAATAAATCAGTGAAACAATTGAAATGGTTGATTGATTGGCCACTGTGCCAGGCCTGTGTGCAGCCATGCAAGGCACCTGGAACTGCCAGGCTGGGAGTGACTGCCTGGAATTGCATCTGCTGATTGATCCCCAGGCTCCTGAGCGCTGGGATGCCACCATCCCTTTGGAGAGTGCAGGAGCAACTTCTCCCATGCATTGGGTGCCTGGTCCTTGTTGATAGCTGAGGCTCAAAGTGTTTGAAATGCTGCTCAAGCTGCAGTTGCCACCAAAGCCTCCCCTGCTCCTCCCCACCTCCCCTGCTCCTGGATCCAGAACGTGGGTGTTGGTGCCTGGCCCTGACTCCTCTCCAGCCTCTGAGGGAGCAGGGCTGGGTTAATGCTTGGACCTGATGGTCCTGAAGGTCTTTTCCAGCCTGAGTGATTTCTGTGCCTCTCAAGGCCTCACTGCTCTCCTCCCTGCTGCAGTTTGGTGCTGGCTCCTGGGAGCAGGGCTGTGCCTGCTGTGCCTTCAGCTCTCACCCTGCAGGTGGGTCTGCACCACCAGGCACAGATGAGGGCACTGGAAATGTCACATTGCTTTTGGGGGGGCTGAGAGAGGAGCTGCAAAGGGCTGTGTTTGCCTGGGGCTGTTGATCTGCCTTTGCAATGATCTCTGCTGCAATGGCACAGAGCTCCTGGGGACAGCAGCACAGATCCCACTGCAGAGCCACAGCAGTGATCCTCAGGCTGAGCTGCACATCCCAGGTGTGTGCTGGCTGCTGTGAGCAGCAGGTGAAGCTGGAGTTTCAGCAGGGAATCCTCCCTGTGCCTGCCCCACAGCTGCTCCCTCTGCCCTGGGGCAGTCAGGCTGAGGGGCCCTGCCTGTGCTGCTGCCTTGGAGCACACAGCCCTTGTGCAGGCTGGATGAGGAGGGGCTGGCAGGCTCTGGGCTCTCCAGCTCAAGATTGGCACAGATTGGGCAGAGGTGAAGGGCAGCTCTCCTTGTGCCCACCCTGGGTGAGGCCTCCAGCCTCTGAGGGGTTTGCAGGTGGAGATTTGGGTGCAGGTGTCCCCAGGACACTGCAGGAGGTGGCTGATTCCTGCTCTCTGTGATGCCCCTACACTTGTCTGAGCAATTCAGGGCTGCACTCACCCTGCTGGACCTTTTCTCCCAAAGCCCTTCCTCATCTGGAGGTGGCTGTAGGCTGGAATTGCTGCTGTTGCAGCCTAAAAGCTGCAAATCTCCATTCCCAGGCAGGAGGTGTTGGCCAATCCTGTCTCCAGGATCAAGGGCACCTCTGCTCCCAGTGGGGCTGGGCATTGACCCTGGGATGCTGCCCTGCCTCTGCCATTGACTGCTGAGAGCTGCTTCATTGCCTCGTTAAAGCCTCAATCCCAGCTAAGCCCCTCAGCTGTCCCCAGCGATGGCTTCTCCTGTATTATGCAAATGCAGCACACAGCAGGGCAGCAGGTCAGGCTGTCCCTGCTCTAATGATCCAGGGGGGCTCCAAAGGGGACAAGGGGCTTCAGATCTGAAATGTCTCACTAATGATTTCCTTCTTTGTGCTTGTTATGTAGGACATGCTGGGATTTTGTGCCTCTGCTGTGTGGAACCAGAGGAGGAACAGCAGGCAGGTGGGAGCGAGAGGGAGCTGGAGCAGATTCTGTCCAGGGAATCCTCCCCTGCCTGCAGAGAGCAGCTGTGGCACCCAGAGCCTCCATGCTGAGGCCACAGGGGCTGGCTGAGCTACCTGGGACCCCTGCCAGGGCCACTGAAGGGAGGAGCTGGTGTGGATCAGTGTCACTGTCACTGTGGGAAGGGCAGAGCACTGGGCCAGAGCTGTGCCAGCTGCTGTTCTGACACAGGGATGGGCCCTGGGCAGTGCCAGGCTGCAGAGGCTGACTGGCCTCTCCTTTCTGTGTCCATGGCTGTGCTCAGCCTCCAGCAGTGGCAGAGTGGGCAAGGGGGAAAGGGACAGGAGAGCTGCAGGGCACAGTGCCAGTCATGGTGCCCTCTTTGGCCAGTGAAATTACCTGATTTTGGGCTGGCTTTGCTGCACTGCTTATGGAATGCAGTCACTAATCCAGCAAGTCAAACTGTGCTTCACCAGCTCTTATTTGGGCCTTTTAAAAATCACAAAGGTTTAATTTTACTTGATTTCATGTTCTATCTGGGGCTTGACCACGAGGGCTTTAGCCATGGGATAAACCCAGGGAGTCCTGGGAGGGCACTCAGGCCCTGGCACAGGTGCCCAGAGCAGCTGTGGCTGCCCCTGGATCCCTGGCAGTGCCCAAGGCCAGGCTGGGCAGGGCTTGGAGCAGCCTGGGATAGGGAAAGGTGTCCCTGCCATAGAAGGGGGGGTGGAATTAATTGGTTTTTATGGTCCTTCCAGCCCAAACCATTCCATGATTCTATGATTTCTAATGTAATGTCCTGAGAGATTTTGCCAGGCACTCTGGGCAGTGGGTGCAGTGCTGGAGTTGCTCAGGAGAGGCTGCCATGCAATCAGCACCTCTCTGTACAGTGTGATAAATGTAAAAATGCACCAGGGACACCTGGGCACTGCAGCACACAGAACACACAGAGGAGAGGTCAGGGCAGCACCCTGTGCCAGCCCATGGGGCTGCTGTTTGTCACACCATGGGTGGCCCTGTGACAGCTCTACAGGCACTGAGGGGTTTGGGAGGGCTTGTGAAGCAGGGATGGGGAGTGAGCAAACGTGTGGGGGCACACACATACACACATAACACACACACACACATAACACACACACACACATAACATACACACACAACACACACACATAATGCACACACACACGCACACACACACAGGGGTATGGCCCTGATCCAAACCCAGTGTGCACAGCACACTCTTCTTTGCAGCAGTTGATGGATGGAAGCTAAAGCTGCTGAGCTTCAAAGCTTATCTGTCTATCTGCTGGAACATCAGAATTTGGAAAATTATTCTTAATCAAGTCATTTACAAGAATGATTAAGCTGAAAGCCCCGAGAGGCACTGACAAAGGCCATCAGGGATGGGTGTTTTAAGTGACAGAGCCTTTGCTTTTGTGGTTTGCTGGCTTGGACAGTGCCCTGTGCTGGAGGAGACTCTGGAGGGAGGCCCCACTGTGGGAGGCTGTCCCAGCTCCCAGGGGAGCCTCAGACACCTCTGAGTGTCACAGCAGCCCGAGGCTGAGCTGCTCCAATGCAGCAGGACCAGCCCCTGCTCTCCTTTACCCTGTGAGCTCGGTGGCCTTGGCTGCTGTGGGGTCACTGGAGAAGGGCAGCCTTGACTGTGGCACCACTGGGCATCATTTCCTGCCTTCCTGAGCACCCAGCCCATGAGCACAGACCCATCTCCATCAGTCCATCAGCCAGCTCCTCTGAATGGGGCTGGAGCAGGACCCCACCTCTGCCAGCCCACACTGACTCCTTCCCCCAGCTCTGCTCCTGCTGGATCCAGCTCTGGGGAATGGGAGGCTGAAATCCACCACCCTGCCTGCTCCTGGTGTTATTTCTCCACAAACTCCAGGCAGGCTGGTGTCCAGGGAGGTTCTTGGCAGCCCTGTGGCTGCTGGAGCTTGGAGCATCCTCATCCCAGGGACCACAGGAGTGCACAGCCAAGAGGTGACACAAGAAAAGGAGCCAGGGGGTACATTTTAAATACTTTTATTTCTTAATTTACATAAAGGTATATATTTGGCTTATCTTTTTTTTTATACTCTGAGATTCACAATCAATTGCTCTTAAAAAATAAAATAGTCATTTGCTTCTGAAAGAAATCAGAAAACTATTTTATACTCCTCCCTTGTATAACAAGAAAATACACTAATACTCCCATCCATCACGTAGTAAAAGTGATTGTAAGTGCTGGTTTGCCAGACAATAAAGCCAATGGAGAAGAGAAGAAGCATTTGGGGTGGAGCTTGGGAGAGCTCTGCTTCCCAGAGCACAGCCAGACATTTTTGGGGTTCAGTCACCCTGACTGAAGGGGAGAGGCTCCTGGGGCCACCCAGACCTGCTCTGGGGGTGGTGGCAGCAGGAGCCCCTTGGGTGGCCCTTGCTGCCTTCTGGGTCATTCTCTTGCTCCTTTGGGCAGGTGCCACTGCCTCAGTGTCCCACCCTGTGCAAAGCACCTGGCTGCCAGTGCAGGATCAGCTGGGGGGGTTCATGCTTTAAATAAATCCCCTTTATGGATGGAGTAGAAGAAACCCCCTGTGATTAACTGAGGGCAGCTGGAGCCTCCCTGGTGCCTCTGGACACTGCACAGGCCCTGCTGAATGGACAAGGATCTGAAGAGCCTGAGCCTCCCTCTGTCAGCCTGGAACATGTGGGAGCAGGATTCAGGGATCCCTTGGGGAAGGCAGGACTCATTCTCACTCCTGTGCTCCCTTCCCTCTGTCCTTGTTTGACAGCATCCACAGCATTTCCTTCATGTGCACAAAGGAGAAAAGCAGCACTGAGCTCTGGCAGGGACTGGAGCCTGTCACAAACAAGGATTGCCAGTGACATTACAGAACACTTCAGTTCCCTTTTCATTGCTGACTCCTGAGAATTAAGTTTAAGGAGAATTCCTAATCTCTGAACCTTAGCAGAAATGTTCCATTTTGTTGACAATAAATACTACACAACAGAGAGCCTATCAGAAAAGCAATTTAGAAAATGTGGGTAATCTTCTTTGGTCTCTGAGATGAAATGACTGATTGTTGGGTTGCTTTTTGTTTCCTTTTAAACAGCTTAAAAAGGAATTTCTTAATGGGAATCAGAAATTCATGTGCCTTTAAAGCCAAGAGTTTGGCTCCCAGACTGCAGCTGCTGTGTTTCCCCTCTGAGTGTAAATAGTGGCACGAGGTAGGAAGTGCAGCATTGTTGGGATTTGCTTTGCTTTGTTGTTTCTAGCACCTGCTTGCTCAGGCACTAGAGGAACACTTCTGGCTCTGGTTCTTGTGACAGAACCCTTGCAGAGGAGTCCTGTGATCTCTGGGAGGAGGGAGGGCTCAGGGGATCACAGGAATCCCCAGCCTGGCAGGGATTTGCCATGGGGTGAGCACCTGGCACTGGAACCATCTCTGCTGCAGAGCTGGGCTGCAGGTCCAGCACATCCTGGCAGGGAATGGGAGACAAACCCAGGTTTACAAACCTGAGAGACCTTATGGCACAGCCAGGACAGCAGCTCCAGCCTTAACTCACATCTGGTTCTCTCTGACATTTCCTGAGCTCATTTATTCCCCTCTGGACCCCAAGTGCCCTTCCTGTGGCAGCCTGGCCCTGTTCAGGACCTGTGCTCCCCTTGCTGCCCTATCCAGCTGACACAGCACAACTTTGGCTCATGCAGGTCCATCATCAAGACTCCATGGGATGGCACCAGACAGCTCCTGCATTAGAGTCCAACCCAGTTGAGGCACTGGCCTTGTCTGACAGCTCCAAAGGCACCTCTGTGCAGGTACAGGAACACCCCAGTGCCAGGTCAGGGTGAGCAGGAACCAAGCACTGCTCTGAAGGCAGTGCCAGCCTCCTGCTCTGGGATACTGGCAGGGAGAATTAGCATTGACAGTCTGATATGGTATCATGTAAACAAAGCACGAGGTCACTGGCACAGCAGTATTGCACTCCCAGGCCCAAGGTGCAGCCATTCAGCCAGCTGGATTTTGGTATTTTAAAAGCCTGTGAACCTCCTAGGAAGGCTGAATTTAGCATATGGAAAACTCCAGAGCCTGAAGGGATTTCTGTCCAACGTTCTTCTGGGCCTTTCTGTGACAACCACCAGCACACCCAGTGCAGTGAAACTCTCTCCTCTGTCCCATTGCTCAGTCTCAGTGACAGGTGGGGCAGCCACTGGAAGTTTTCCTGTGGTGCCCTTGCAGGCCCTGGCACCTGGGCACTGAGAGGAGGAGAGCTATGGACGTTATTCATGTCTGCTATGGTTGCACAGGCAGCTCCAGATTTCAAATGTTTAAATAAAAAATTTATCTAAGTATATATATATATATATATCTCATCTAATGTCTCCAGCAGATATAAAGCATCTTATAACATATTTAAATAAAAAATAATAATCTGAATCAGGCCTTCAGTGTCAAAGAAAAGGTGATGTACAGAACAGGTCCTCAGCTAGTGCAGTCTGTGGGAGTGGGAGTGCTGGCAGAGCAGCAGCATTCCATAGGACACCAGCTGCCCCACAAACAATGTGCACTTCATTGGCTACAACTAAAACCATTTACACAATCTACACTTGCTCACTTGGGCAGCTTTTTCTGGGTCCAGAGGACAGTTGGTGTCCATGCTCAGGGCACCCCTGAGTGTCCTCGTGTTCCAGAAGTTGCCACGTGTTGTGTTGTGTTCCATGAGCTGCCCTGCTCATCTCCTGGTGCCTGACCCTGCAGGCTGGAGAGAGGGATGGATTTGGTGGGAGGCCCCTCTGTGATGTGGAGCTGAAGGATCCACTGAGACCCAGCACAGGAGGGTTCCAGGTTGGGATTGGTGTGGTGGGAGCAGGAGTCCACGAGTCCTGGCCTTCACTGGCAGCTGCAAACAGGGAACAGGAGGAGTTACTGGGAAAGCTCAGGGATGGATTGCTGGGGGCCAGACTGTCCTGGTTTGAAAAGGAAGTGAGTTTTATTGGAGGCTGTGCTCAAACCAATGGGTGCTCAGATTTGAATGTTGGCACCTGGTGTGGCCACTGAGGACATGGATACACCTCTGAGAACACAGGGGGGTAAAAGCAGAGAACTCCCAGGGGAACTTTCTCTCGGTTCTGGTCCATGAAAGAGGTCAGACTCTTTCATATTGTAAGTTAATAAAGTTCTTTCCTTTATTCCTAAACTGAAGCCTGCCTTGCTCCATTTCTGGTCCCATCTCACAGCAGACATTAAGGAGAATATATTTTCATGGGGACACTGGAATTGCACCAGTGCCAAACCATGCCAGAGACCCCTGGTGTCTGTGCAAGCAGGGTTTGGCACAGCCTGTGCCTGGGGACATGCTGAGGCCATTTGGAATGGAGCAGGGGCACTGTGACCCTGGCCCAGCCGTGTGCCCTGTGCAGGCACAGCTGCCCCTGCTGTGGGCTGAGGCAGCTCAGGACTGGCTCCATTCCTGCAGAATGCTTTTGACCCCCTCAGTTTACTAAAGAGGGGCTGCTTGTGCCTTAAATTGTCACTTTAGAAACAGCTGTCCCCTGGAGGGCCCAGCTCAGAGTGCTGCTGGCACTGCTGGTGGCTGTGCTGGCCTCAGGGACATGTCAGCACCTCTGCCCACTGCTGAGGTACCTCTGGGTGGCCTCTCCAGCAGCCAGCAGCTGTCCTAGATAAAGGGGCAAGGATAACCAGTCCTCTCACTGCAGGATTTCCTGTGAGAGGGCCTGGGCTCCATGTTATGCAGGAAATTGCCCCTGACCTTAAAAGTTAGTGGTTGCTGGATTACAGGAAAATTCCCCTATGATGGTGCCCTGGTTTCTTTCAAGCTGTATAAAACTGGACCAAAAAAGAGGGAAGTGCAGTGAAAAACCTTGATGTGCCCAGGACACAGGGAGTGTGGTTTATAAGCCACTGGTTTATAAAGCAAGTTTCAGTAAGAGCACCAAGGATTTCCTCCCAGATTTGTTGATGGCATTTTTTTAAAAAAACTCTCCAACTTTATCCAAAAGCTCCTGTTAGTGAATACAGAGTCTGCAAACTCCAGGCAGCCCCATGCCCAAATCCACTCCCCTCTGTGGAAATACCACATCTGCTGTGCTAGAGATTGCACGAAATCTTTTCCCTCAAAAGGCCATTCTGAAGTGTCTTATTGAGTTCTGATTTTCTGATTAATCTTTCAATGCATTTAATTTATAGGAAAGAAATCTCCTCTTCAAAAACTTGCTTTAATTAATTTTGGCTGCAGTGAAATGCTGGGGAGTGTTTATCACTTGTGGCAGCTCCAGGCAGCAGCGCTGTGGCTGTGGGGGAGTGATAAGGGCAGCAGGGACACAAGGGACAGGGTGGGCAGCAGGGAGGGGACAGGCCCTGCTCCCTCTGGCTCAGAGGTGCCACCCTGGGCCGAGGGTTGCAGAGGGGACAGGGTCAGGTGCTGCCAGGAAACACTTTCTGCAGAAAACCTGGGCTGTGCCAGAGATGGTGTTTGGGTAGCAGACCCTGTTTGACCCTGAGCAGGGCAGCAGGAGGTTTTGTGAACAGCAAAAGGTTTTCAGTTCTGGCCTGGGACAGTCACACTGCTCAAGGGACATGGGTAACGTGGGCTTTTCTGCTCAAAGAAGGGAACACCAAGTTTGGAAGCATCTCCATACCACAAAGGACATTTGAGTTGACCCCTGGTTTCCCTGCCCTTGATTTGCTCTGCTTTGGGCTGAGGGTGGCAAAGGTGCAAACCAGAGCTGGCTAAGGAAACTTCTCTGCAATTGATAAGGAAAGAGATGGGCTGACAGGGGTTTTAGCTTGGTTTGGGTCACTCACCTTCTCAGACTTTCACAGAGGCTGGTGGCATCACAAGCTGATTCACCCTGGTGGAGAGAAAACAGAAGTGTTGTGTGAGAGCTGCAATGAGCAAAGAAATGGATTCCTAATAACAAACCAGCCTGGTAGATCCAGGCTTTGGTTGCTTAACAGTGTCTAAAGAAGTGGGACATTAAAAACTGTCCTGCACAATGGTATGAAGCTGAAACCTTGTCACACAGGGGTGCCTGACAGCAGTGCTGACAATGGCTGGAACATGCCAAATAACACTGCTGGCACTGACTGACAGGATTTTGGAAGGTCCCAGAGGCATCCAGGTAGCTACGATTTCCCTAAGCCAATACAAGATTGTGCAGTGGCTGTTGGTGTCCTTTAGCCTGACAGCACAGATGTAAACAATCATCACTGATCAAAACTAAGTTAAAAAGTGAGTTGTCTTTCAGTTTGCAGCTCCTGAAGTCCTGCTGCTGTTGCAGGCACTGCTCTGGGTGATGGGCAGGGACTGCTGTGCCACCAGGGCAGCAAGGGCATTGCTCCTGTCTGCTCTGAGGGACCCAGGGACAGCAGCAACACTCCTGCCAAGACATCCCTCGCCCCTGCTGCTTGTCCTTGCAGTACATGCCCTGAAAATTCAACCTTCCTCAGCAGCAGCTCCTCTCCCGTCCCTCCCACACTGTTCCTTTGACAGTGACACACAGCAGGAACCGTGTGAACTGTCAGAGGTGACATCCTCACACTCCAAAGCCTTTGGACCTCAGTGGGAACACCTGGATTCTTACAACACTGAGAAACCCCCAGCACACCCCCAGACTGCCCTGATGTGGCTGTGTGAGTGCTTCACCTGAGGGCTCTCTGGCTGTGCTTGGGCAGCAGCAGCACAAACAAATCTGAGTTACAAAGGGAGAGTCTCCACCTACAGTGGAGGTCGGCTGTGCTGGTGTTGGGGTTTAGGACTTTGCTTTTTGTTTATTTTTCTAAAAGAATTTTCTGCTATATGTGTTGCTAAGAGACAATAACAACCAGGTATTTCAGAGAGGCAAAAGAAGAGGCCACAGCTCAGGGGAGGGCTCCAGTTGGCTGCTCTCTCCTGCTCTCTCTTTTTACCTGGGGGGGTCTCTGGGAAAGGCAGAGATACTGGAAGAATCGAGCTGGGGAAAAAAAATCCAAAGGAGGAGGAGGAGGAAGAGGAGGAAGAGGAGGAAGAGGCAGAGGAGGAGGAAGAAGAGGAGGAAGAGGAGGAGGAGGAGGAGGAGGAGGAGGAGGAGCTGACCCACGTTTCTTCATGCAAGTCCCATTCTTGGCACCCCCAGTGCACTGGAGATCACATTGTATTGAGCACTGGAATTGTGCAGAGTACATCAGAGAAAACTACCTGGGCATGCTACAGTCAAATTCTAAAGTATGAAGCAAGCTATGGAGTGTCACAAAACTATCAGAGAACACTGAAACTCCAGAGGTTTGAGTGAGCCATAATGTTTGAAAGTCCTGTGCCTTGGCACATCATTCCACGTTCTGAGAGGACACAGAATCTATACAAATAAAGTCAGTTTTGCCATGACTTTATCATGGACCTGCATTGCTGACACAACTGGAAACAGACACAACTTTCCTGCTTGAACAACAGTTCAGCCTCCTATGGGATAAAATGTACCACCCTTTTATTTTAACACATTTCTCCCAAGTTCTGCTTTATCTCTGCTTCACAGATGGGAACAGAGGCCTGGAGGGGCTAATCCTGAAATGTTTTTTGAACATTTGATGGGAAATTAGACTGCATGTGACTTGTGAACCTGCTGGGGAGAGAAATGACTTTCAGGGATCACACAGGAAGCTGGTGGACAGGAGAGAGAACTGAAATAGTTCCAAATTTTGGACAGTGCCTCCTCAGTCCCTCTGTAGCCCCATGATGCAGACACTGGTCACTGCCACAGCCAGTGGCACTCAATTCAAGGGTCAGGTGGGATTTTGTTTATTTTTTTCAAAGCAAATCTACAAATAATAAATTTTAAACTCTCTTAGATGGCAAAATGTAGTACATGGGCTTAAAATAACAAGGCTCAAGAGCATCTAAATCCCTCATTAAGTACCACTTGCCTTTCTAATAACGATAATCCCACACTGAATGGATCACTGAGCATTGGCTCCCAAATTGTTCTGTTTGCTCTGCAGTGTTTTTTTAAGATTATGAATGTTTTCATTCCTTGAAGAGAGTAGGGTGGGAACCAGTCTGTTATTTCTGGAGGAGGAGGAAACTCACCCAAACTGCCTTTCAAGAACAGAAGCTGTACAACTTTTTTTGGGTTTTTTTAGGGACTCCTCTAGCAGTTAAAAATGTGGCTGATTCTCTCTAACTCCATCACTTCCTCTCCTGTCAAACCTAAATATTTCTCCTAGATCCTATCAAGTCATTTCCATGTACTGTGACAGCACCTATAATTCTGAAGTATTTATAAGACTGTCTGTTTAATATTAAACTACATGCTCTAGAGCTGTTAAATATTTATGCCATGTAAAATGGATCTAATTTCACTGCACCTCGGCCGCTCAGAGCCCTGCAAGAGGACAAGACAGCCAATTTAGGATAACAGATGAGTGGCCAGGATCTTTCACAGGTCAGCCATGCTCTGTTTCAGGAACTGGGCAGGATTATTTTCCAGATGCCTCCCAGCCTTGCTGGTGCCCAGGCCAGCAGCTAATGGAGATTGCAGGTTGTAGTGCAGCCAGCCCTGCTGGGCGCTCCCAGGGGTTTGGAAGGATTCCTGCTGCCAGAACCCAGAGCCAGAACCTTGTGCTCACCCTGGGCAGCAAGGGGAGAGCCCAGATGGCCCTGCACACACTGTGGGATGTGTGGCTCCTGCTGGGCTCCAGGGATGTGTCACCTCTGTCCCAGGGTGCCAGGCAGGAGGACACACCTCAGTGTGCCGTGCCCAAGGCTCCAAGAGAGGCTTTGGCAATGCTGCCAGCCTGGTTCATGTCAACTTCCATGCCTAAGTTAAACACCACCTGTGTCCCAGGATCCTGCAGCTTTCCCAAAGCCCAGTTTTCTTGCTATCTACACAAGCCAGACTCTGGCTTCTGTATCTGAGAAGCACATTAGGAAATGTTGTCCTGGTTTTTACAGCCTGCTGTACTTAACATCACTTAATTTTTACAACCAACAATAAAATGTTCCAGTAGGGTCCTTCAAGCCTGAAAATAAATCAATTTTTGAGTTATTGAGCAGGAGTTTTTTAGTGTTGAGTTGTTGAGCTGGGCCTCATTCAGCAGACAGAAGTACAGGGGCTACATGGGCAGCTGGACCATTGGACTTGGCAGCAATTCCTGTCTGTGATTAAGGATCCCTGTCCTTAATTTCAGTGGAGACAATTGTGTGTTTCTGCTGCAATGTGCCATCAGGTGCCTGTCTGAAGCAGTGCTTTAGGAAGGGACACAGGGGACCAGTCACTAATGGCAGCCCCCAGCAGTTTCCTCCTGTCTGAACTTCCTCAGATGTTGGGAGGTTGAAAACATCTCCAAAAGGCCTTGTAAACACATTAAAACATGAAATTTTAGGTGATGAAACGTTCATGGCCAGATATTCTTGAAAGGCAAGGAGACTTTATGGCCTTCATCTATGAAAACCAAATCTATTTTCAAATACAGCCAGTTAAAGGGTGGTTTTTGCATCAGAGCAGCATCACCCTCCAGCTGTGCCTCAGGAATGATGAGCAGCCCAGGCAGATGCAGCAGGCTGAAATTCCAGCCACTGAAACAGCAGCATTCAGAGCTGGTGCTGCTGCCTGAGACTGGACAGGGAAAACAGAGGCCAAGGATGGTCACTGTAGCTCCACACCTGCTCTAAGAGTGAATTTTATTAACTGATCCATGAACACAGAAGGGACTTGCACTGCTGCTGCTGTTATCACCAATTCCTGCAGATAACTGCTGGAAGAGTTGTGGAGCAGGAGAGCTGGAGCAGCCCCTGGAACAATCAAAGCCACAGCTGCTCTTTCCCTGTTTTGCTCACTGCAGAAGCCAAAACAAAGCAGAGATCTCTCAGCTGACTCTGCCACACCCTGGGTGCAAACACTGGTGCCAGTCCTGCCCCACCTTCCCACCAGACACTTCAGGAGGAGCAAACCCAGCAGGGTGGACACTCCAGTTGCAGTGTGTACCCCCTCTGCCCTGCATTAGAGAGTTTGTGGTAGCTGGGTTAGCCAGTGCTGCCTGCAGCAGCCAAGCACAGTTCCCATTTTCACCTGCAGCTGGAAGGAGATGGATTTGGCTCCCTGCTCTGCAGCAGCTCTCCTGGGATGCTGAACAAGCTGCCACAGCCTCCAATCCTCCCCAGAAAAGCTGCAGAACATGAAGCCTCACTCTGAGCTGGTACCTTCAGCATCAAGGATTGTTCCCAGAGAGCAGCTCCTGCTCTGACTGACCTCCAGCTGTTCTGAGGGTGAAGTCAGCAATTCTGGGACAAGATGGGATTGACAACATGAATTCCTGCAGAACTTCAGACTCCAAGCAGGCTGGAGCTGGGAGCAGGGACTGAAAGGGAAGGAGAGCAGCAGTGATCCATCAGCCTGGAGCTCCCAGGGAGTGGCACAAGGACAGGGTGGCACTGTTAAAAACAGCCCAAGCACTGAGATTCCTGATGGCTCTGACAGGTTACCCAGCCTGCAGGAAAGGGCTGCTGATGGAGCTGAGGGCAGTTTGCTGCAGGAAAAGGATGTTAAGAGAACTCCAACCAAATTCAGCCAATCTGGCCCAGGAGGGGTTTGCTCTGGAGCAGGAGCAGTGCTCACTGAGGCTGCTCTCTTTGTGCTCTCATTGCCAGCCAGGGCTCTGTGCTCTCCATCCCAGGCTCACACAGGAGCTGCCTGTGCCCTGCATTCCCTCTGCTCTGCTCTGTCACTGCAGGGTCACAGCTCTCTGTGGGGACAGAGCTCCTCCAGCTGCACTCAAGAAATGAATTGGCTCAAATCCCCTTTTCTTCCTGCATGTCAGTGGGTTTAGTAAACAAAATATGATAATCATGTACAGCAAATTTGTTTTCCCCTCTATTTGGTTCAGCCCCTCAGAGCTGCACAGACTGTCAGTATTTTCCATCTGTTCATTTAATCCAGGTGCAGATTTGTCTCCAGAGGCAGAAACATGGGTCAGCTTCGCTTTTTCCTCTTTCACACATCTTTCCTGAGGAGAAAACTGGCATAAAGGAAAAATCAATAACCTTTCCTGCTATTTTCCCAGGCAGCAGAACAGATGTGAAGATGAGCAGTTTACAGCATCAATCCTGGATGGAAATGAGCTCCAGAGCTCACCAATCTTTGGGGCTTTTCTGCCACAGACCCCTGAAGTCTGTGGGGCTTGGAACTTTGTGCCTGAGTCTGTCTCTGTAAGGATAATTCTGCCAGATATTGATGGGCAGATATTGAGGTGGAGGGTTTTAGTGCCACAGAGGATGTGTGTAACAACATACAATTATGTCCCCTGAAATAATGGAGAAAAGAGGCAGTGGAGTGCCTCACTTTTGATTGAATGATTGGATGGCAAGGGGGAGAAAACATGACATAAAAAGCAGATAAGAACGAATTAAATCTTAAAATAGAAAATCCTGTAGAACATCCTGATGGCACTTGATTAAAAACATACTTCTCATCCTCCAAAATAACTGCTCATGCTGCAGCCCTGTTCACCAACCCCTGAGCCACCAGGTGTGGGAAATAACAGAACCATGGGAGGGGTTGGGCTGAAAGGGACCTTGAAGAACATCTCATTCCAACCCTTGCCATGGGCAGGGACACATTCCAGCAGACCAGGCTGCTCCAAGCCCTGTCCAACATGGCCTGGAGGCCTCAAGGAAACATCCATCCATTCCACTCCAGTGTAACAGTCCTGGCAATCCCCATTTTGGCAGAAACTTTGGGAATCACCAAGCCACATCACTTAAGACACTCCTTACTGAATCACTGGAGATAACACTCCAACAGTTTGTCCCTGCTTCTCTAAAAGATGTCACTCAGCCTGTGCTGGCTTTGGCTGGAGTAGATTTAATTGAATTTTCCTCCCAGTGTCTGGAGTGGGGCTGTGTTTTGGATTTGTGCTGAACATTGGTGATAATATAGAGATGGTTTTGTTATTCCTGAGCAGGGCTTGCACGGATCCAAGGCCTTTTCTGCTCTTTGTCCTGCCATGCTGGTGAGGAATTGGGTGTCCATGGGAGGAGACAGAGCAGGACAGGAGACCCAAACTGATATTCCACACGCTGTGACACTGTGCTCAGTGTATAAAGTGGGGGAAGAAGGAGGAAGGGTTTGGAGTGAAGGTGTTTGTCCTTCATGTAATTTTGTGTGTAAAGGGGCCCTGCTCTCCTGGGGGATGGCTGAACACCCACCTGCCATGGCAAGTGGGGAGTGAATTCCTTGGGTTGCTTTGCTTTGTTTGTGGTGCAGCTTTTGCTTTTCCTGTCTGCACTCAACCCACAGGTTTTCCAGCTCTTCCCCTTCCAATTCTCCCAATGCTCTGGAGAGGCTGTGAGGGGTTAAAGCCTGGCCCAGGTCAAGGACCCAACCACAATAAATTGCTCTAACACACCCACAGGGACAGGATCTGCCTTGCAGACTGCTGCACAAGGAGAGGTCATTGCTGCTCATAAAAACCAACACCTTTGCAAAATGCTCTGCCCTCAGGAACCAGCAAGGCTGAATTTTTCATGATTTCTTCCATTTCCTTGTGTCAGAGATTGTTTCTTGCTTGGAAGGCTGCTGCCTTCTGCTCAGAGCTCCAGTCACCTGCGTGGGATCTGATCAGATTTTGTCTCTGTGCCAGGGCAGCCTTAGCAAAGGATCTGTCTCAGTGAGAATTTAAAATCTCCTCCTGCATGGCAAAGTCCCTGTATGCCCAGAATTCTCCTTTGCCATGCCAGTGCCAATTGTCTGCTGGGTCCATTGGTGGCTGATGATTTCAGTGCCCCTTGCACCCTGTGGGAAGGTGCCTCCAATCCTGATTTATGGCTCATGAGCACTCTGGGGACAACCTCTGAGTTCCTGGGGCTCACAGCAGAGAGTCAGCAGCCAAGACAGCAGGAGGACTCCCACACAGTTCTTGATCTGGAGCTCCTGGAAAAGTGAGCTTTGGCTTTCCTACAGCACGAGGCACATGGAGAAGCTCCATTCCTGCTGTGGGAGAGCACTGAGCAGCTGGGAATGGTGTAGGGATGTTGTTTTCCTTTCTGTGGCACAGGGGATGAACCTGGGCAGGTCAGACTGGTGGGGAATGGGTGGTTTGGAGACCCCAGAGCTCTGCCCACAGCCCCTTGCACACTCAGGGGTTCCCAGAGCAGCACCAGCTGCCCCCATCCCTGCCTGGGCTAAAGCAAAGCTCCTGCTGCCAACGCTGAACCCTGACAGAGCAATTCAAACACCCTGTCAGGACTGAGCTGAGCTCAAACTGCCTGTGAGAGCCCACACTGGCCTTTGCCATCCCTACCCAACCTGCAGGAAATCCACAGTTTGGCTGATGTGGCACAACAAATCAGCAATTGCTCTATATTAGATTATTTTCCACCTGTATAGCACCAGCAGCTCCCAGCTGCAGCAGCAAACCAGCATTTAAAATTCAAGTTCCCAGTTATTGCATTCTTGGTTTTGCTGGCTGTTTATGGAGTTACAAACATGGCCAGTAAACAGGTGAGAAACCAACAGCTCTACAAGGAGCTTTTCCAACCAATAGTAGAAACACTCACATTTTCACCACCTCTCTCCTTCATATTCTGACCACAGATTCCATATAAACCATCTAACAGTCTAATCTTGTTCATCTGCAGTCTGTGAGTTTTTATCATGCCACTGTCAGATACTCAAACTCACTCCTTGCCTCTCTCCTTCCATCACCCCAGATTCTCTGCATTTAATCCAGGCTTTTTGCTATAAATTCATGTGGCTTCAAAGGCCAACAATGTCTTATCTGGGCTAAAAAAGCATTGTGAGTTTCTACCACTGTAGGAAATGTTTAATTATTGTTCTTTTGTAAAGTCAAAACAAATGAAGCAATGATATTCCTCCCCATAAGCAGCTGGGTATCAGCAGTGAGCAATCTTTTCTCAAAAATCCCTTTTTGGGAGTTGTTAAAATCCACCTGCAGCTCCTGAAACCCTCAAATCCAAACTCTGCCTCAATGCAGCACTGACACAACTCTCTCTAAAATAAATATCCAGCATCCCATAAAACCCTCTGTGATACAGCTCCAGCAGTTTCAGAGAAGGAATGTTCTTTTTGGCAATGCAAACCACCAGGATGGAGCACACTCAGCACCAGCCAGCTGCCCCCTCAATACCTGGGAAATGCTCAATGGCAACAACACCAGGTCACCTGGTGGGTCCCTTCTGTCTCCAGCTGCTGCCACAGGAAAATGAGAGACAGGGAGGTTTGACAACTCTGTGACTCCTTCCCCTGTCCCACATAATAGAATCTGCAAAGCAAAAATAAGGTCAGACACTTTCAAATTGCTGCAATAGGAGAACTGGGAGATAATTTTATATCCAGTTCTGCAAAAGGCTAAAAATAAGCCTGATAGGAGGCAGAAGAAATGGATTATTCTCATTTTTCCTGTAATACAATTTGAAGATGTGCCATGTTTAAGACAGCAGAAGTGTCTGGACTAGGGATGGTTCTTTTTGTGGATTTTGCTATCTCCTCTGTAAAGAGAATTTTTTTTCTAGTGTTTGTACACACTGGTTTTAAAATGAAATGTCCACCAGCACTTCTACTCAGCAAGAGCTTCAGATCAAAGGTGTTAAAAGCAAATTTTTTTTTCTTATTAAATGTTTAATTTTCATTTTAGGAGAAAAAAATTACCTTGAGTTGTTTAAATAACCTGATTCTTATTATGCAGAAAAAGGGGTGAACAATTCAGGCTTGCAGGCTCTCAGGTGCTGAGTGGTCACTGGTTAAGGACTGGAATTCCTTTGTTCTCAATATCTGCATCAGTGCAGCTGTTTGCTCCTGCTCTGGGATCCACTCTGCAGTTGCTGCCTGATCTGCATTGCTGTGTCCTTGGCAAAAATATCAGCCCCTATCATGCACAGAGGGACTGAGCCACTATAACACCTGGACACCCATCCTAAGCATCTTTTCATACCTCTGGAAAAAACCAGAAAATCTAATGTTTCAGGGTGTAAAACCAGGGATTACGTTTAAAAAAACAAATCAAACAAACAATAAGTTAAAACAACAAAATCCTTTGAGGAGTAGAGTATCCCACACCTGCACAAGGTGATTTTTCAGGAAGGATCCAGATGAATTTGGTTTTCCCTCAGCAGCAGCTGGGAGTGGCCATGGCTGGGGACAGGGCTGCAGGATCACTGCACTCACTGCCCAGGAAAGGACCCTGCTGCACATTAATTGTGGTGATTTATATCCCTGGTACCCAAAATCTGTCACAGCTTGGGAAAGAGACTGATTTGAATTCTTTTTCCTAATTAAAAAAAAAATAGCACATTTTTCCTAATTATTGATGGAGCTTCTATCAAATACCCAATGTGGGCTTTTCTCCTGCAGGGTGAAGCTTTGTTTGCCCCAGTGCTCCACAGTGTGAGTGAGGAAGGGATGGACACAAAGCACAGACACAACCCTCAGCAGTGCTGGGTGTTTGATTCCATGGAGGGAAGAACCTTGGAAATGGCTCCTTGGCAGGGCTGCACAGGTACCTGGGATGGAGCTTGAGGATAAAAGTGCAATTATCAGATTTCTGATCCACTCCAGAGGGCTCTGCCATGGCAAGACTGTGTTGTCTTCCAGAGAGTAAAATCTAGCTTGGGTGTCACCAATATCCCTCAAGCAGGTAAGAGAATTACAGTTCAGAGTGCTGATGTTTGGAAATGAAATACAACTGCTTTAAGTCTCCTCTGCAGAGGTGCAGAGCAGGAAAGAAACAACAACACAGTCAAGTGATATCACAGAAGTATTGTACTTGAGTGGTTTAAAAAATAATTGAAGTATTTATCATTGCCAGTGCCTAAGACCTCTTACAGAACCTATTCTTAACTGTTTTCTCTCTCTTATCACTTTGGAATGGTGGGATTAAATTTGTGTTGTAGAGCTAGTCCCCAAAATGATTGGATTATTAGCACAGAGTGATGTGCTATCCTGTTCTCTGCTAGTACTACATTTTCTAAAAGCCTCTTTAACAAGTCAGACTTCTGAAGCAGCATAAAAATGGCTATAAAAGAATTTTGTTTTAAAAAAAGAATTTCTATGGAAAGAATTTTTTTCATTTGTGTTTTGTGAGCAGCCTTGTTGACTGGAATTCCTGTGCTAAAAAAAAAATACAAAATATGCCAGGAATTGTGGCAATGATAAAAGTAGTGTGAAAGCCTGGAAATTCTTGTTTGGAAAGGAAGCAGGGTGGAAACTGGAGGAAGCTTTACAGGAAAGAGTTGCTATCCTGGTATCTGCCCTGCCTGGAAGAAGAGATTATTCCTAAGCAGATGCCCAGAGACGGTTACACAAAGAAACAAACAAAGTCAGAAATCCCAGCAATAAATCCCTGAACGATGTTTCACAGGAGTGAGGCAGCTACAGCAGGGACAGCTCAGCTTCCATGGGCTGTGGGAGCAGTGCTCCACTGCTCTGCTCTCTGCTGGGTCACTGGAGGGTGGTGACAGTGCCCTGGCCCTGGCAGTGATGGATGGCTTTAATCCCTGGCGTGTGGTGCCGCTCCCGCAGGTTAATTGATTTCTTTTGGCAGAGGCAGCCCCCAGCTCCTGTTGTCTGAGCAGCAGGACTGGCTGCTCAGGGAAAACAAGGCAGCCTGGAATAGAAATTCCTCTGTACCCAGCAAGTAATAGGTGGGATGGAGGGGAGGACTGGCTGGGCAGAGAGCAGCCCCTGCCAAAGGTGTGGGATGCCAAGGGCAGATGGACTGACAGGTGGGAGCTGGATGGTGGATCTGGGGTTTTTATCCACTAATAGCAAAATGCTGTTACCCTTCCTCTCATAGGCAAGCATGGAGATGCTAACAAATAAATCCTGCCCCATAAATTCTGAGGAGCCACTGAAGCTGCTGGAGAGGGCAAATGGGGCCTGGTTGGCAGCACAGACCCTGCTGCACGAGAGTCCCTCCACAACCTCCAGCTTTACTTCTCTCTTACTCCACTCTCACTTCTCATAAATTGAGTGAAGCTGCACTCCAGGAATCTCACTGCAGGGTGCCACAGTGTATTTTTAACATAGGAGTGGGCACACCCTAGAAAGAGTACCCTTCCTAAGAATCACTTGAGGGAAATTATTTTGTTAACCATTATTTATGACGCTTGTTCTCCCCAGTTTGCAACACAAAATACCTGTGACTGACTAATAAAAAATTCATGAACAAATGTGAGTCAGGAAAGAGAACAATGCTGAAAGAGAAACAAAACCAGATTTGAAACCTGAATGTTTTTCTTCTAAGAACAGAGCAGTGGCTGTTTGGGAGGTTGGTTGCTCTGGATGTGGACAGAGCACAACCAAAGCTGCTAAAGGCAGACAGCAACAGAGGAATAATCCCTTTTGTGCAGGAGCCATTAGGGGTGTGGATGTGATCTCCCTCCCACACTAACACTGCTGGGAAAGCTGGGGGACACAGCAGTGCTGGCAGCCCACAGGGTCACCCAGCTGGTGACCAGCCTGACACCTGTGGTGTCCCCTGAGTGAACCAAACCCTCCTCCTGGAGATCTGCACTGGGGCTGAGGACAGCTGGAAACCACAGTGCCCTGCCCAGCATAAAGGTCCAGGTGGGCTTGACAGGCTGAAAAATGGAGTGACCTGGGACTCATCACTGTCTGAATGCTGAGCCCCTCCTTCACCACCTGAGGTGTCATCATGCCACACTGGCAGCACGTGTGATGCAAAGGGACACAAATCACCACAGTCACAAGTGGAATGAGCACTCTCCTCTCTGAACACAGGAAAGACAAGCCCTGAAGCTTTCCTATAATCAGGTGAGCATCTTGAGCAAAGGAAAATGCTACAGAGGGGGTTTCATCTGCTGCACTGACACCAAGTAGGACTTTTGGTTCCTTGCAGCAAAAAAACCCCACCCTGAGCACCCAGAAGCTTCTGTTCATCTTGCCATGTCTCCAGGTGGTCACTGCCTGGGCTGGCATGTGCAGCTGATGTGCACAATCACAGCACAGGCACAAAACAGGGCTGGAGAGCAGATCCAGAAGCTGGAGAGCAGATCCCACCTTCCTGCCTCATGCCACGCCAGAGAGGGAAACAAGGGATAGCTTTTACTTCTTACCCAAATCATCTGCTGTAGGATTTACCTCTGTTTTCCCTTAGGAAGTCCTTCCTAACACCTAATCTCCAACTTCCCTTCCTGCCATTTAAGACCCTTGTATGCAGATAACAAACCAGGCACACACATCCTGGCAAAACCAGGATGTGATGTCCCCAAAGCCACACTGAAGTTCAACTCTGTAGAACTTCCCAGGCTTATGACATGAGGTCTTGTTTTTCCACAATGTTTAATAAATAAAAATAGAGGAACTTCTCCTTTCTTTGGTATTTATGTATGCTAGTAAAAGGAGGGTGGAACTGCACTTGCAGGGCCACAGCACCATCTGTGGCACTGCTTCCAAATCTCTTTCCTCCATCTGATAAGACAGTGTGAGCCAGAAAGTATCACCCAAACTGTTCACACACTTATGTCAACTCCAAGCACCTAATTTTCCTTCCACCTCTACTACACCTGGAGTGATATTCCAGGGCCCTTCTCCTTGAGGTAAATCAAGGCTCCCATTCTCCAGTGGGGGAAAAGCAAAGGCAACTTACAGCCAACACCAGACTAGTCACCTACCCACATATTGAGCATGACATCACACATAGTAACTCTTATTTTTCAACAATGATGAGAAAGAGACTAACCCCAGAAGTTTGTATGTCATGTGGAAGCGTCTTCTGAATTACTGTAGTTGCCAATCGTGAGATGATCCGAATCGGTTTCTTTACTGAAAAACAGTAGCTTTTCTTTCATGAAGCTGCAAGAAGGGACTGGGAAAGACTCTTTATCATAGCAACCCTTGAGTGCACATGTCCCCACACACAGCTTGCTGCCTCCTTGCCTCATGTTCTTGGCTGCCAGAGGGTGAGTGGGCTCTGGGGATGGAGGCGGGTGGGTGCAGCCTTGACCACCAAGCTCTGGGGAGCAGCTCCTGCTCCTCACCTCACACTCCACCAGTTCCAGCACCCAGCAGCCCCTCACCATGGACAGCCTGGGCTGTGACATGCTCAGGCAAGGGTGTGAGGGGCCTGTGCTCCCCTCTGAGCCACGTGGCCAACAACTGAGATCCACCAGAGCAGAAGCGTGTAAAGGATGCCCAGCCAGCATGACCCAAGCCCCTGTGCTTCGTGCAGCCTCATGCACTCTGCTGAGCCCAGGTTCTGAACACACAACCCAACATCCTTTACCTGGAAGGGCCAAAGCCAGGGGAAGAGTACAAGCATAAGGTTCAAGAGAGCAAACAGGCTGTGGTGCCTCCCCGTTGGCAATGGCCAGGCTACTCACTGTTGCTCAGCTTTGGCTCGGTCACTGAGGAAGAAGAGGGCTGTGGCCAGGAAGAACATCCCTCCCAGGACAACCACGAACGGGCAGAGCATGAGAGCATAACCCAGGCTGAGGAACTCCCACACGGGGGACTCCTTTGTGCTTTGTCGTATCAGGTCGGAGATCTACAAGAGAGGAGCAAAAAAATTGAGTCACTCAGATGAAAAAGAGACACCATGATAAGAAGGGAACAGGATTCCTGAAACAACCACCCACCAAACATGTGTGAGCTTTAAAATGGAACAGTGTGTTCAGTACAAGCTGAATGTCCCTCACACCCTTCAGCCTTCACACTGGAGCCTTGGTAATTTCTGCTCTGAGATGTGACAGTGTTCACAGGGGTCTGAGGATGAGGGAAGAGATCATGAAACATGGAGTCTGAGGATCTGACTCCATGTTTCAGAAGGCTTTATTATTTTATGATATATATTATATTAAAACTATACTAAAAGAATAGAAGAAAAGATTTCATCAGAAAGCTAGCTAAGAATAGAAAAGAAAAAATTATAACAAAGGCTTCTGTCTCGGACAAAAAGTCTGAGCCAGCTGACTGTGATTAGCCATTAATTAGAAACAACTAACATAGACCAATCCCAGATGCACCTGTTGCATTCCACAGCAGCAGATAACCATTATTTACATTTTGTTCCTGAGGCCTCTCAGCTTCTCAGGAAGAAAAATCCTAAAGAAAGGATTTTTCATAAAAGATGTCTGTGACACTGAGGCTTGGCAGGGGCTCTCCTCTGGCTGTCACTCTCCTGGCCTGATCTGACATTATTCCCACAGCCCATTCCATGTTCTCCCAGGCAGTGTCAGTGACAGCATCTGTGGATGTCTGACCTTGCTGCAGCCTGGGGAGCCAGCAGGGCCCTGCTGGGGCTGCTCAGGGGGTGAGGCAGTGATCAATCTTCTGCAATTGCTGTCAAGTCCTGCTCACTCCCACACCTGATCTACCTTTCAGCAAAGGGAAGTATTAAATTCCATTTCTGTGTACTTAGTGGGAAGGGGGAAATGTTTTCCAAAGAACAAAAAAAAACCCAAACCAGATCCCATCTGATTTGGAGAAAAATAATTGGAACCTGGGGGCTTTATGCCCATGTCTGAGGTATATGGGGCTCATTCCTTCTTCCAACCTCCCAAGCTTGAAGTGTAATTGTGTGCAAGACATGGCTCTGTCCCAGGCTCAGACATGGGGCTGTGCTGGCACTGCACATCACCAAATTGATGTATCAAGGCAATCTGCACCTTCTGACAACCAAAAAGCATCATTACATGAAAGTAAACACAAATTATTTACACCTACACAAAGGAGCAGAGACATACAACAGCACTAGATAGTTTGTTATGAAAAGGTTTTGCTAGAACTCAGTAAAATATAATGCATATCTGTAGCTAAAACTTCCATATTTTAATATTTACTGCCCAGCAAACAATTTTACTCTCCATAAATCCAACAGACAGGTAGCAGCAGTTGGGGTGGGTCTCAAGGCATTGGGTATTTAAATGTCCAGCTCTGTTTTTATCCATGACCTTTTGTTGGGGGAGAAACACTAATTTATACCAAAAGACTGCAGGGAATTTGGAACAAAAAATCCTGCTGCTGTGCACACACACAGATCAGCTCCAGAAATAGTCAAAGCTTGTGCAGCAACTTGAAAACTGCCACTGGTAATGGAAAAGTTGGAGTCAAACACAACCTACAAGCAAGTTCTGACATTCAATGCTTAAATCTTGACAGTGAAAAGAAGAACTGTCACATGCAGGAGAAATCAGCAGCTCCCACTCTGCAGTGGCCTGGAAGGTAAATGTGAGTGAGGAGATGCCTGACCAACAGAAGGTGCCAGAGGATGATGCTCATGGGGACTCCAGAGAACACTGGGAGTGTTTGAGCAGGGAGATTTTGGAGCACTGGGGTCTCAGAGTGGACACATCCTCAGCACATCCTGCCCCACAGGAGCAGTGAATCAACACTGGAAGAGTGCAACTACATAAAGAAGGGTTTTAGCCTCATTTCTCTGTTTCATTCCCTGCCCTAGAAAGGATGAGGAGAACATTTCAGTGCTTGGGATATAGAAGAGTTCTAGTCCTCTCAAAAAGAATTTTATTCACAGTGTAAAACACACAAAGAAAAACAAAAGTGTTGCAAACAATTCTCATGTGAGATTCAAGGAAAATAAAGTGACCATTAGGCAGAGAGATTTATTAAAAACAGCAACAAGATTTGAGTGTGAAAAGGATGCACCACAGGAAAGTAGCAGAATGTGCTCTGCATTCAGGGACATCAGCTGGTCATTAATTCTCTTTTGTATCCACACATCTTAATTCCAAACATTTCCCTTACTCTTCATTATGAACCAGAATTTGGCATTGAGTCAATGTCTCTTTCAGGCTGCAATAGCCAGAAATGAGGATATTCTAAAACAGAAATCTAGACATCCTAAAGCACTTTTCATTTTGGGGAATGGATACAATTATTCTCTAAAAGGACCAGATAATAAATCACTTGACAAATTGACATGGTAAGTCAGCAGCAGAGGAAGAAAAGCCATGCATGTGGTTCTGATTGCTTTCTCCATGGATGGCATGACATTCTAGGCTAAAAAACAGCTTTGAAAGTGTAAAGTCTCCAAAAGATAAATCTTCCAATGCAGTTTGTCTCACATCTTTCCTTCTAATGCAACAAATTGTGTTGACCTTTTCTAGCAACAAATCATGTTATTATTAAATCTGCTGTATTTTTCATTTTTAACCAAACACATTCTGTAAATGCACAGTTTAGAAAAAAATGCTTTTCCTCCCTTTCAAGGTATAATTCTTTCCACCAAGCCTGCTGGGCTTCCTCACTCAGGTTCCATATAATTCAGTCCCCAGTGTCTTCATCTCTAAACTCTAGGATTTTACCAGGTCCATATTTTTATATATATTATTCTATATATATAAAATATATTTTTAATATATATTTTTGCTGTTAGCAGTCACTGCTCCCTGTTAGTTTGTTCCAAACCACCTGCTAAGGCTGGAACTTTGGCATCTCCTCTCGAGGACACAGGACATAATTACAGACCCAGGCTCCAAGAATGACACACCGTTTGCCAAATGCTCTGCTCTGTACTGCCAATTTTGGGTTTTCCTTGCCATGACAGCATCCTGAGCTGGCCAACTGTGATTTGGCAGGACCCAGTCAAGCATAATTTCTGGTGTCTTCTCTCTAAGATGAGTAACAAACTGCGGGGGCCGCGCGTGGCCGGTGCCAGCTCTGCAGCACGCACTCGTGTGTGGGATTCCTCCCTTTGTTCCTCCAGCTGGGAGGTGCCAAAAAGCTTCAAAACATCTCTGCAGAACGTGGGGGTGGAAAATCAAGAGGGAAGTCCTGTTGCTGCTCTGCAGTCTAATCACAAGTCTTTGATACCAACTGTAAGAGCCTGAATGAGAGATGCAGTGAAAAAGCAGTTTATTGTATCCAAGAGGTCACAGCACTCCAGGGTTGTGGGTGACAGAGCTGTGCCCACAGCTGTCAGCTCCAGCTGCAGGCAGGCCTGGAGACCCTGAGTTTAGGTTACAAATGCATTATAGACTTTTCTTTTAGTTACATTGCATTATATACTTTTCTTTGCTGAACATCTTAATACAGTAGAACCAATCTGTCCCTTAACTTCTACCTATAGCCTATCATAAATCTTGTAATTACTGTTCTCCAATCACTAAAAGTCAGTACATTACAGTTTAAGCTAGAAGTTGTTTTCCAGTTTTCTTGCAGTGGAAAATTCTGAGACCTTTTTTCTACTTGCCACATTTGCTGCCTTGTTTGCCTGTGCTCTCTTTCTGCTTGGTAAAAACATCTTCTTGTTTGGGGTGGGTTTGTCCTTTGCTCTAAGGCATAAAACCCATTCTAACTAACACACCCTTTGCCTCCTTGGTTATCCAGTGAGACTGGCTCAGCAATTCTTTTCTTCTATATCAAAACTTGCTTCCATCTCTATTCCCTCTTCAGATTCTACATTCAAAAATCTTTCTGCTAAGCACACAGATCTGTGAGACCTTCTTGTCAAACTTCCATCCTTCCCAACAACCAACCTAGCTGTGAAATTCACATCTCCTCCCTCGCTGTGCAGCACAGAGCTCAGAGCTAGGGGAATGACTTTGCTGAATAAACTCAGCTTGAGGCTCTTTCCCAGCAGAAGAGGACAGTGTGTGCTCAGCTGGATGGGGTCCAGCTGCAGACAGCTCCTGCTTTCTGGAGAACCAGCAGTGCAGCTGCAGTGGGCACCATCCCAGCCCCAAATCCCCACCTGTGTCTCCATCTGAGTGCAGGAGACAGCAGGGGAACAAAGGAAACTTCATTGCTGTCTTGGCAGGAGTGTGGTGTGTGTGCTTTGGAACAGGCCATGGAGACAGGAGATGCCAAGGTGGGCTGGAGACCAAGGAAGGCATCTGGATTCCATGCTCTGTCTCTCCTGAACATTCTGGGTGGGTAAATTAACTGATTTATTAATTACACAGTGTAATGGTAACATCTCCAAAATCACTGTTTCATTTCCTCCTCTCTTGTTGCTGAGTCAATATCTCAATTCCTCTGCAATTGGCTTCTCTGAGTTTCTGATGTTGCCACTTGGGCACAAATCCTGCTACATAAAAGAGTATTTCTGGCACAAATATCTGATTTCCATGATTACCAGTTTGATACAAGCCAGGTTCTCCCTGGCTGATCATTTCAGTACAGTTCCTTAACACAGTATTCCCTGTAACCCCACAGTGGTTTGAGATCCACCCACTCTCAAGTCAGAGTGAATATGAAAGATTTCTTTAATTTTCTAAAAAAATGGACTATGAATGAAAATGAAGCTGAGAAAGCAAAAAGGAGGGATTTTATAAAGTAAACAATTTGCTGGGCCTGGGGGAGCAGAAGAGTTTATACTGCACTAAATGGCATGAGGAACACTTTATAATAAGAGGAAGCAAACCTGTTTTTTTTAATGATATTTTCCCCCTCCCAGGATGACCAAGCTGCATTGAATACATTGTTCTGCCTTGAAAAAGGCTACAGTAAATTCAGATTCTCCATAGGGATGCTGCTTGCTATGCCAGGACATGGATTTGGTACATCAGAGCAATATCTGCCCCATTTACCCTGGAGAGGGTTGAAAGTCTCTTTTCCTCAGTAATTGCCTTTCTCTCTGGTCTGCTCTGCCCAGTTGGGACCAGCCTTTCTCTGATCCCAGACAGAGATGCCTCATTGCATGGGGAATTTGAAGGAATTCCCATGACCCAGGTAGGTGGATGTGTAGGGATGGGGATTCCCATGTAAAACCAGGTCTGGGGCACAGGAGCTTTGGCAGAATCCCTGTCCCCACCTCTCCCGGCAGCATGGGCCCCTTCCCTGTCTGCACATCCCACAAAAGCAAAGTGAATCCTTGTGTTGAAGAGAATCTGGACACATTCTGAAAGGTGCTCAGCACCATGAAATCTGCCCATCTTGGGAGAGTGCAGGATCCTTGGCAGCTCAGAGGAAGAAAACATTTATTTAAGGAGGTTTTCAGTGCACAGAGGAGTGACAGAGCAGATGAGACACAGCTTGAAATACTCGAGTGCAACAATGACCTGCTTTGGATTTCTGGGCTTTCTCTACTGAGATACTTTCACCTACATTAAACATTTATCAAAAATACTGAGAACCTGAACATCTAACAAAGTCATGAACATGACAGATGCACAGAACTCTGAAAAAATACCAAAGCAGGCTGTGAACCCCAGGTACAGAGCATTTTAGAGATGGGAAGTCATTTGGTATTTTATTAACAGACTTACATTTTATCTGTTCCTGACTCATCAGAAGTGGGAAGCTTGTTAGCTCGGTGCAATGAGGAGATCAATCCCATGAGGACTGGTCTCCAGGTGCTTAATTCTCCTCTTCTTTTGCAGCTGACAGCTATGTCAAAAATTTGGCCTTTCATTGCACTATGAAAAAGGCTTTTAATTACTCAGGACCTGAGAAATCTTCAACTTAAAGTTACTGCTTGAAGAAACAGGTAATAAGGAGGAGGGGCTGGAGGTTCTCACCCTCACATCATTTCCCTGGCAAGCACAGTGGATGTTCAGACTAGCAAGGCCAAGTCCCATTTACCCACCACAGTGTGGGTCACACACATGAACGTGGGGAGAGATCTCTGCAGGAGGAGTGGAGCCATCAGGGTCTCACCACACCTGTCAGGCAGCTGGCACTTGGGACAGAAAGAACAATAAAAACCATAAATGTGTATCACAATTCATCTACCAGCTCTATCAGCTGATGGGAGTCTGTATGATGCTCATACAGACTCATGAACACTGTATTAGAACAAGCTGCAAAAGGCAACAAGACAGAGACCTCTGTTCCATCCTCAGCCCCACAAGAGCAGTGGGATATCTCCTGAGGGCCCATGAACCAGAGAGGGATGGCAGGATGTTGTATTTGCTGGGAAATGTCACAACAAACACAGGAATGATAACTCTGATTCCATGTTCTCAGAAGGTTAATTTATTACTTTATGATACTAAATTATATTAAAGAATACTATACTGAATATACTAAAGAATATAGAAAAGATACTTACTGAATGCCATAAAGACAAAATAATGAAAACTCGTGACTCTTTCCAGAGTCAACACAGCATGGCCCTGATTGGCCAAAGAGTGAAAACAACTCACAGCAGAACCCAAACAATCACCTGTGGGTGAACAATCTCCAAACACATTCCACATGTGAGGACAACACAGGAGAAGCAAATGAGATAAAAATTGTTTTCTTTTTCTCTGAGGCTTCTCAGCTTCCCAGGAGAAAAACCCTGGGAGAAGGGATTTTTTCAGAGAATGTCAATGTCACAGCAGGGGAGTATTTTGCATTTTTGTTTCAGGACTGTTACTGCCTTGACCTTGAGCTCATGTCTCAGCCTGCTTTGGCAGGAGGGATGAGGCTGTGTAACCCCCAGCAGGCACCTAATGGGCCATGTGTGAGGAATGGCTGCATGGGTCACCCAGGGACACAACACCCAGACTGCAGCATCACATCCCAACCACCCACTTCATTGCTATACCCTGGTTTGAAGTCAGACAGAAGTGGATTTGACTCCCAGTGGGCTCAGGTCTGTTTTAGTCTGGCAAACTATACTAGAAAAAGTGTCCTTCCAGAGTAAGCATGTCCTACTCTGAAGCAGCCATAGCATTTTAAGCCATAAAATATGAATTTTAAACCATAATACATGAATTCTGCTTTCTCAGGCAGGCAAGTCTTTGCACATAGAGCTACTTTCCATACAGATATACTTGGTGAGGTAAACACCTTCAAACCAAATCAACAAAAAGGCTGTTTCAAACTGGGCCAAGACCCTGTGAAATCTGCACCTCCAGGTATAACTTTCATTAAAAAGTATCTTAATTGCTGCATTTACCACGGTTTTCCTTGCCTTGCCCCTAATGAAATTCTGATCTGCTTGCCCTGATACTCTGCACCAGGGATAATTAACGCTGCTCTGCTAACTACCTGCTAAAGGAAGGTCATTAGTATTCTTGCTGCTTAAATAGCTCATTAGGTTTATCAAGCTGCTCAGAGGAAAGCTGGGGAAGGAGAAAAGTGAAAGATGCCAAGGCTGGAGGTGGTGTCCCTCCAGTGAAACTGGAACAGCCCAGGAGGGCAGGAGAGATGGAGCCACCATCAGAGGAGTCCAGGGAGCAGTGCTGGTCCATCCAAGGTGCTCCTGGGGGAGAGCCACCTCTGGCACTTCAGAACATCCTCTCACAGGCTGATGTGACCAGGTGACAAAGAGATACAGACTGGTTTTCATCCTCAGAGCTTCTGAACAGCTGCACAGAGGGGGTGAGAGGGAGTTGGAGCAACCAGCAGCAGGGCAGTGAGGGCAGTGTGTGCCCACCTGCCTGGCACACAGGGACAGCACTGCCTGCAGCAGGTCCTGCTGGCATCACTGGCAAGGGTGGAAGAGCAAAGTGCTCAGCAAATCACAAACTTGGAAGAGAAGGAAGGAAGGAAGGAAGGAAGGAAGGAAGGAAGGAAGGAAGGAAGGAAGGAAGGAAGGAAGGAAGGAAGGAAGGAAGGAGCAAGAAAAGGAAAGAAAAGAAAGGAAAAAACAAAAGAAAGAAAGAAAGACCCAAGCCACAGCCTTGAAATAAAAACCTCCTTCTGCCTGCATTCTGATTTCCAGAAGCAGAAGAGCAGTCAGGGAATGGAGGGGGACACAAGAAGAAGGATGATGTAAACCCTGAGCAGGGAAACAGGTTCATGCCTGTGCACAGATGGACACAGGAGCATGGACTTACAACTGTTTTATTTTAAAGGGCAACCAAGATCAAACTAGAATTAGTGATACAAAGAGCTGAGTCGTGATGCAGCCTGACAAGAGTTAACTATTTCACCTGCTGCTGCCACCTCCCTCCACTTGCTCTTCTGAGCCTGAAATGCTGTCTGGGCAGCAGTTGAAGACCTTTATCTGATACTCAGCATTAATGGTGGGATTTGGGGCATTTCCCTTAACACTTCTGTGCTCCAGCAATCGTGGGAGTGGTCAGAACAGAAAAGTACTACAAACATTTGGGTGCAATGCACTGAGCAGGTGAGATTTCTCACCTGCTGCCTCAAGAATAAAGTGTGGGGTGACTCTGGAGGTGTTAAAAAGGAGTTATTTAAACTACAGGTTGGTTATCACAAAATCCTGAAAAAAGTTACAGCTTTCTAGGAATAAAAGCTGTCTCATCTACTGAACTTCTGCAGCAATATCTATTCCTATTTGGAAATGAGCAGGCAGTGCTGATTTACAGTAAATGATCTCAGAGCTTGCCATGTAGTAAAGCTTTATGCAAATTGCAGCTGCCACCCTAAAGCTGTATTTGCATAACTCCTTTGTAAGTCAATCTGAAGCCTTTCTATCACAATAAAAGTTATCAATATTTAAAGAGACATGAAAAATAGCCACACATGTGCTCCCTGCCACTTAGATTTTAAGCACTAATGTGCTTAAAAGCTAAGCACACATTTGGGTGGTTTAAGGAGCTGCAGTGCAAGATTGGGAATGGGGTGAAGTGGCAGAAAGTCTGAGTGTGACCTTGAGCTCC
The DNA here is from genome assembly GCA_020466415.1 of Ammodramus savannarum pratensis. Classification (NCBI taxonomy): domain Eukaryota; kingdom Metazoa; phylum Chordata; class Aves; order Passeriformes; family Passerellidae; genus Ammodramus; species Ammodramus savannarum. Next base: position 30,032,527 of record JAHXMQ010012343.1, on the reverse strand, counting down.
AGGACACACCACAGAGCACAGCAGCAACTGCACACCTGAGGCAGATCAGCACCTTCTGTGTTTTACACAGAGATTTAAAGATCAATACCACATTTATTGGTATCCAGCAGAGATAACTGCCTGCCACAGCTTGGTCCTACAAGAACAGGGGTCCCCAGTTCTGTATTAAGAGCATTGTTGGAGGGAATCTCACTATAAACTCACCAAAAGCATGTAGGATTCCAGCCATGTTTGATCAAAGCACTGATCATTTAGTGAGGGAACTCCAGGGAATTCTGTGAGCAGTTGGAAGACACAGCAGATCCCAGGTGAACCCAGGGGATCAGGAGGTTGAGTTTCACCCATCCTGAGCCTGCCTGTTACTGCAGCTCACAGAATCACAGAATCATTAAGGCTGGAAAAGATCCCTGAGATGGTCAAGTCCAACCTGTGACTGAATATCACCTTATAAACCAGAGCAGAGCACTGAGTGCCACATCCAGTCATTCCTTGGACACCTCCAGAGCTTTCTGCTGCCCTCCTTCAAAACCTTCCCCTGCTCCTGGTCTGCCTTGTGAAGGGTCTGGAGCCACAGCAGTGGGAGCTGATGCCCTCAGGGTGGGGGTTCCCAGAAGGACTATGGGAATTAGGATCCCAAATTTCCCCTAAATCCAGCAGGAGCAGGTTCCTCAGCCCTCACAGACTGCCTTGAAAATCCTGGTCAGAATCTGAGCCCCTTCTGCAGCCTGCCCAGCTGGGGCTCAATGCTGCAGGGGGTTTCTCCATCCTGCACTGCAGCTGGACAATTCCTGTGGTTTGTAACACCCAGGTGCAGAAGTTGGCTGTCCTTTCACTTTAAATAGTATTTGTTTTCTGTGTTATGTGGAGCTGGAGCTGACCTTTCAGCCCTGGTAGCAGAGGGAGGATGAATCAGCCCAGCCAGAAAAGAGGCTGCACAAAGGGATGCTGGCTCCCTTCATGGCATGAGGCCTTCACTCCTCCTCCTCTGCACAGAGCCTTGGACCTGCCTCACCTCCTCCCAAATCACAACTGCCTGACAATTACAGCATTAGAAAAGGAAAATAATTCAAAAATAATAACCAATAATTCAGAAATAATTTAAAATAATAACAAATATTTTCCCAATCTAAAGAAAGCCTAATTTGCAGCTACTAAATTGGGGCTATACATATTTCAGCCAGAAATCCTTAACTAACTAACAACTTGCCTGATTTCTGAATACCAGGAGGGCAAGGCACATTATTTCTACAACCACAGACCTTTTATTTTTAATCTATGACATCAAAGAGCCCCAGGCAACTTTCAAGAATAATTGCAATCATTCAGGGCCCTGGGAATTCCTCCTGGACATCCCTCTTCAGTAAGGGAAAGGCTGAACATGCAGCAGTCACCTGAGGCAGCCTGGCTGCCCCAGCCCTGCCTGAATCCTTCTCCTCTCCCACACTCCCCACATCATGCCCTGCATGAAGCAGCAATTCCTTTCTTCTTGCCACCTTCAAATAACTTCTAAAATAAGATTGTTTCTGCCCAGGTGCCCAGAACATTGAAGTAAATAAAGAGTTAAGCTAAATCGTGCATTTTTATTCTCTTGAGAGATTTCTCATTTCTTTGGTCTTCTCACTCTTATCTCTATCTGCCTTTTCCTGTGTGCTTCAGAGAGCTGCAGAGCAGCCACAGCACTGCCACTCAAAAGTAAACATTGATGTATATTTAAACAGATATACTCACAAAATTAAGTATATATAAATAAATATGTGTAGCTGCACACACTGGTGTCTACAGGAGGAATAGATGAGCAATGATGGTTGTAAAAAATAAAAAAGCCCCACAGCCCCCAGCAGCTGTGTGTGAGCTGGAGGAGCACATCAAAGTCCTGTCTCTCAGGAGATGGGACCAGTGGAGATCCCAGTTCCATCCCTGGAAGCAGCACTTCCAACACACCAGGAACAAGGTCACTTATGGATTTCTGTGGGAGCTACTGCATTTTATAAATTATGATCTGTGATCTCTGCAACTCCATGCATCAAACTCCACTGAAGGAAAAAGACATTTCCCCAGCATATCCAGATTTCTCTTCCTCATTACATTTCCCAGGCCTTTTATTTCCAACTGTGAATGTTCTCTGAGTGCCAGGTTTTGGAGCTGGGTCTCTTGTTCTGTTCTGCAGCAGGACAAGGGTGGCATGGGAAGGGAGATCCCCAGTCAGACCCAGCCACTGCAGCAGTCACAGAAAGGAACCCAAAGTGAGCACCCCAGGAAGGAACACAACAAAAACCCCTGGCTGGGCACTGCCCAGGCTCCCCAGGGCATGGCCATGGCCCCAGGGCTGCCAGAGCTCAGGAGAGTTTGGACACTGCTCTCAGGGATGCCCAGGGTGGGATTGCTGGTGTGTCTGTGCAGGGCCAGGAGCTGGACTGCATGATCCTTGTCAGTCCCTTCCAGCCCAGAATATTCTGTGGTTCTTGATATACTGTCACACAAAGCAGGTACAGCTGTGTGTATAAACAGATATTTGGTTTCTGAGGTCAGTTAACAGCTAAACACACACATGACTCTCTTCCAACCTAATTTCTCTGGGCCCCATGTCCACACCACAGCAAGAACACCCTCTCTTTCCAGAGCTGGAAACACCTCAGGCTACAAAGATGTGGTAGTTTATTTCCCACACCCAGGTAGTCCCCCCTGGCTTGAACTGCAGCTCATAACAACCCAACCAGGTAAAGAAAGTGGCACTGCTCTGCAGCACTTCCCATTCTGCTGACAAACACAGGCCTTCCTTCCCAGCAGGATCTAACCTGGCATTTCAGATGAGCAGTTTGGAAACCAGAGCAAACCCTGCCAGGGCCTGCTGTGAGCACTTACAAATCCAATGAGATAAGGACTGCCAGCATCTCCCAGGAGGTGTGAAGTGAAACTCTGCAAGGCCACTGCGGTTGCTCGGCGAGTTGGAATGACCACGTACTGCAGAGAAGGGGAAAGAAACAAAAACAGGTAAAGCAGCTGAAACAAGAACCTGCCCATCTGTCTTGAACTGCTCAGGACAGCACAAAACAAACCCAGACAGAGGCACTGGCCAGTCCATGGCTGGCTCAGGCAGCTGGGAGCCCCAGATACCCCTCTGAGGGCTGAGGGAAGGAAGCTCTGCCCTCTCTGCTCCACTCTCAGCTTGGATTGTCAGCTTTGCCCACAAGACACTTTGCTGCTGCTCCTCAGACTGCATTTTGCTCTGCTGGTGGGAAGAATAAAATTTAAAGCTGCTCAACTGTTGGGGAAGATGAAACAGGAAAGCCTTATAAATATGATTGCCTGGCAAAAGATTTTGAGAATATGGAAACTATAAGTGAGATTGGAATGAAAGCAAGCTTTGAGATACCTCAGTTACTGAACACCTGGAAAACAATGGTGTGGCCAGCTGAAGGTGATCCCCTTTTGATGGAACAACACCCTCTGCTTGCAGACAGGCCCAAGGGTCAGAGCAGACCCTACAGCTTGGCAGAAGGGGCCCAAAGAGGAGTTTTAGGGTTTAAAATGTAACACAGTATGGTAATGTAATGATTCTTACAGGCTGTATGTAAATGCTATGGGATTTGTATATGGTGCTGGATTGGTTAGTGAGAATTAGAATATTCAACACAGAAGAAGATTTATGGTATTGTAACGGGAACCTCGCTCTCATCCTCCTCACCACACTCTTGCCTTTTCTCTCTTTATTTCTCTTTACTGCTCTGAGCTGTGTTTGGCAGCTCCCAGCAGGGCCCTGCCCCCAGGCCCTTTGCAATAAACCCCAAGTTCCTGACCTGGCAGAGATCTCTGCTCTCTGTCCATCCCCACTGCCCCCGATGCTCCGACACTCAACCATCAGCCTTGCAATCAAGGACTGAGCTGTAACCTGGGAAATTTGGTTTATTCCATTACAAAAGTTTCTTAAACTACCAGCAATCCACATTAGTATGAAAGGTCATGGTCACACATCCTCTCTTCCCACTCCATCTCTAGCCACTTCACATTTCTCTCAAAAATTTGTGATTCCATTTGTGACAATTGACAAAGTCACCTTAGGAAAATTTTCCACAGCCAAGATCGTGTATTTTGGTCTGCACTCCTCTAATAGGACATGACACCCTTAGCCAGGTCATGCAGAATCAGTCAGATTACACAGGAGCAGTGGAAAACACAAATTACTTCCCCATGAAGGGACTAGAGCTCACAGATAACAGAGCCTTAACCATGGAAGGGGATGAAAAATTAAAAAATAAAAAAACCCAGCAACTCCCTGTCCTGTGGAATGACCTTAATTTTATAATTCACTTTTTAGAGGCAGAAGAAAGTAATTGTCTCTGGCATAAATTGTTAAAGACACTGGCTAAGGACATCTGCATCAAGTCCACATATCCCAGTTTATGAATTGATCCTGTCTTGATTTAAGGGCTGGAAGTAATGAAGAATTCAATAGGTCTCTGAATCCAAGTGAGCATTGTTTCTGCCTGTAAGCACTGATCTCTCTGTGCCTTTTGCTGTGCCTCTGTCAGGAATTACTCTTGTTCAGCCCTTTGGAGACCATGATCCCTTTTATTTATCCCCTTTCTCTCTCATGGGCTGCCTCCATCTTTCTTTAGGACTCCTGGAATCCTTTCCCAAAGTAATTTATAAATGAAATGTGACATTTCAGGAATGGCCAGAGATACACAGAGATCCTTTACCTGGACTGGCAGGGAGGGCTCACTCAGGGCACAGGACTAAAGCACATTGCAGTGCTTGAACTATTCCTCACAGGGCAGGGGAGCTGCCCTGTCTGCAGTAAAAAGAACCTCCAGAAAACCAGAAATAAAAGAAAGACCATTGAGAAAATCCACCTAAAAGAGAACTGATACCTATTTTAAATTATCATCTCATTCCAAGCACAGACAACTCTGAATTGTGGGTAAAATTAGATTAAATGCTTTTCCTTAGGGTTTACCATGTGTGATCAGATGACCTGCCAATGCACACTGCTAATGCACTTTCATGCCATGTATTAAGCATGTTCAACTTCTTTTGTGCAACAGAAGAGCAGGATAAGTTCAGATCCAGAGCACCCACCCAGCTGTGGATGTCAGGCCCTGCCCTCCTTTTGCATCCAGGAACTCAGAACGCGACTTGAAGGGAGAAATCCCAAGAGGAAAATTAGCTCTAAATTTCATTAGAGACACAGAAATGTGCTGGAGGTCAGGATGTGAACAGTAGGAGAGCCCCACAACTCATTCCCACTCCCCCAAGAGGCAGATAATGGATCCAACCTGGATAGACCAGACAGAAGAAAAAAATAAAATTAAAAGTGAGTTATTTTTGTTCTTCCCACCTGGCCCAGTTCACACAGGGGCAGTGGAGATACATTCTGTAAGAGCTCTTTGGGAAAGGGCATCTGAGTAGATAAAGTGAAATTCTACCTAAATCAAGAGTTGTATGTAAATGTGAAACACAAAATTTAAAACCTAAAATATTTTTTCTTTCTGTAAAGTTTATGTTAATCTGGAGAAAATAATCTGCCTGGTTCTGTGTCCTATCATTTTTTGTAGCAAAAGGAGAAAATAAATGGCACGTTTATTAAACATTTACCACTTTCAGGGAGTGGCAGTGAATTGATGCTAATTAGAGGAAGAAATCTTAATGATACCTGTATCATATGTGTGCATGCATATATAAATATTTATACACATGAGTACACATTTATATATGTGTATATATGAATATACTCTAATATATTCTAATATGGATATATTAGACATAATTTTGCATGTGTAGCTATTTTATGCAAACACAGTTTTGCAAATAGGAGTACAGTTTCCAGCTTAACTGTAGAAGTTATTGATGGTTGAAGCACCACAAAATGCTAAAACTTGGTATATTTGTTCTGGAATTCAAGACAAAACACCCCCCTCAAAGCAAAACCCAACATGTAGCAAGCAAAGAACATGATCTCCTTGAAAAACATATTGGAAAGAAAGAAAAGAAAAGCTTAAACCAGCACCTCCAAAAACAACAAAAAATACTCCACCCTATCCCTACTTAAAAAAACATTTTGTTCTGATAGACAGGAAGCAGTTGGTAGCAAACATCTTCTGTTCTTGGAAGACAGAAGTAAATTATAACTCTAAATGGGCATTTCAGTACTAAAATAGACCTAAATTCAAACCATGCACAGCCTGGTTTGGACATCCCACAGAAACTGGAGGTGGGAGAGCCACAGCAACCAAGGAGGAAATCTGTGGGATTGCCCTGGCTCATCCCTGATTCCAGTTCAACACAGGGGATGGGCAGGGTGGCTGAGCAAGCAGCTCTGCTCTTTAAATAGAGCTTCAGAAAGGCCAGGGATGGCTGCTGAATCTCCTTCCTGTGATGAAACCAGCAGGAGATGGTCTGAAAAAAGATAATGGGGAAAGCCAAGGAGAGATCACCCTTCTCCCAGGAAAAGGCCATGAGCCAAAGAGGGAAGTTCTGATGTGTGACCGTGTTCACAGGGGTCTGAGGATGAGGGAAGAGATGAGGATCTGACTCCATGTTTCAGAAGGCTTGATTTATTATTTTATGATATATATTACATTAAAACTATACTAAAAGAATAGAAGAAAGGATTTCCTCAGAGGGCTAGCTAAGAATAGAATAGGAAAGAATGATAACAAAGGTTTGTGGCTCAGACTCTCTGCCTGAGCCAGCTGACTGTGATTGGCCACTATTAGAAACAAGCACATGAGACCAATCACAGATGCACCTGTTGCATCCCACAGCAGCAGATAATCAATGTTTACATTTTGTTCCTGAGGCTTCTCAGCTTCTCAGGAGCAGTTCTCTTAAGGAAAGGATTTTTCATAAAAGACGTCTGCGACACTGATGTTTATGTCTAAGCTTGAATAGAAACTCTACTCTCTCCAGCACTCTGCTGCTCTTTCTGGGTCAGGACAATTCCAGCTGGCCTCTTTCTGCACCAAAGACAAAGAAAACATGCACTAACACTGTTCAGGCACTGACAGAACCTGGAAATAGCTCAGTTGTCCCTGCTGCTCAGAAAAGGGAAGGCTGGGATCCAGAGAGACCCTTCACAAAAGCCAGGCAGACATTAAAAAATTACTAAAATTTTTTTAGACAATAAAAAAATGTCTAAAAAAATTACTCCTAAATGAAGAGAAAGGAGGCTGCTGTGGTTTGCAGCTCCCAGCACCATGGGGCAGAACACCTCCACCTGCAGCCCTTGGATGGTTTGGGGTGGGCTGTGTTCCCCCATTCCCAGGCATTCCTCCCCTGCCTTCCAATCTAACCTGCAGCACTTGGAGTATTGTGTGGAGACACTCAGAGAAACAACAAGGAGAACCTCTGGAAATGCAATTTATCTTTGGCTATAAAAATAGGGCAGCATTTTGTACTAAATAAATAACTGGGTTTTATTTTTAGGGAAGGTGATCAGAATAAAAGCAACATTCCTACATGCCTATGGCAGAGCTGAGCACCACTCTGTGCCTGTTTCAAGCCTAAAGGAAGACTCTGACTTTACAACAAAGCATCAAAGCAGCTTCTCCATGGCAGGTCATGAACTAGTGTTTTAAAAGAAAACAGAAATATGCAGAGCAATTTTTTTGCATGAATGTCAGGACTATGAATAAACTGGAGGATGGCTTTTCTCAGCAAAGTCCTAAAGAGACTGTGATTGAAATAGAGGCACTTTAAATTGCTTCATGGCTCTTACACAAAAATTCCAAGCCCCTGTCCATCATCTCTGCTTTTAAGATGTGGTATGGATGAAACCCCCACTATTAGCTCCAGATTCCCACAAAGCCCACACACTGCACATGTCCCAGAGTGTTCCACACTTGCCTGCTGCACTGAAGCTCATTCATTGTTGCTGTTATGAGGCAGTTTTAATGCTACTTTGGGGTTCTGGTAATTTTAAGGCCAATTTGCAAAGATGGCTGATGAAATCTGTTTCATAATTAGCAAGCTCCATACAAACATCCCCCCTTTCCCCAAGCACCATCTGAGCATGTGCCTGGGAGGAGATATGGAGAGTTGTGCTCAGGAGAATCAGGGCTGTTTTGTACAGATTTGCATTCAGAACAAAATCAGCCTTTCAGGATCTCAGGCAGGGCAGAGCTCTGCAGCACTGACAGCTTATCAGAGCCAGCACTTGGCACCTTGGGCTGCAGAAAATACAGGAGCAGGGGATGCAATGCAAGCACAGAGCTAGGAAGAGCCAACAATTAAATTGGAAGATAATAAGCAAACATCCTTGTTTTGCCATGGAAATTAAACTTGCAAAGCCTCTGGAGGTCCTTAACAACTTGCCCGATAGGATTTTTAAGCAGTCATGGGATCTGTAAAACTTGGGAAAGCTGTAAGAGATCATCTGGGAGGCAGTTTCCAAAAAGCCTCACTCCTGGCATAATGAAATCAGTATTCAGGCAGTATTGAGAGCTTTTATCCATGAAAACAGGGTAATATTTATGTATAGGATGAAAGTGTTGTTAAGCTTACGCTAATAATGCTTTTAAACTCCTTCCCAGCCTCAGGCAAGAACAGACACACTTCTGATTACACCAAATAAATAGTAATCAGGAAAATTAATTTGCCAAACATATAAAGTGCATCTGCTAAAGCATTTCCACATCTTTGTCTGGCAAGGACTTCCCACCAAGCTGTCTGTCAAACGTGGCTGCAGCCTTGGCTCTCACCTATTGACAGCCTGAGCCCCCTCTCATCCCCTGTGTGCTCTGTCTGCTCTCCAGCCTCTCTGCTTCCAGCTCTGGCCTCATCTAAGTGATGTTTACATTTATTTCTTTAAAACTTTCACACATCCACTCATGCTGTTAATGCATCAAGCTGGGCATTATATACAACACTTAGTCCATTTTCCACAACAGACCAGAGAACAGTGAGCTGAAAAGCTGGCAGCAATTACCAAAATCCATTTTTCAACATGGCTTTAGTTTCTTTGCTGTATTTTGGAAAATTGAGCTATTATTTCCAATCATTTCTTATGGAGCTCTTTTGCACTAAAGCAACATAAATAACTGCAAATGCATCCCTACAAAATGCAACTGACTATAGGATGCTGGTAAGACAGATGGCAAATCCTATAAAAGCTGTTAAAAAGCTGCAGGATATTGAAGTCACATTGAAATGAACACAAAAACCTCTGTAATTAAATGGGACAATGATGGCAGCCCTAATACCCTTGATTTAACAGAACAGTTGGTTGAAAATATCTTTTGGGGTTACCTTGAGACAACACAGGTCAAATTTCAGGTCTGTCTCTGGCCCAGATTTTCTGGAAGACCTTGAACATGTCTGACAGGATCCTCCCTCCTGGCAGCTGGGATCACCTCAGGTGAGCCCTCACCTGTGCCAGCCAATGTTGAGAAGGGCATAAACCAGCTGCTATTTAAACCTCTCCCCTAATTCTGAGTGGAGAGAGCTGGGATTGCCACAGCCAGGGGCAGGATGCAGCAGGAAGCTCTGGCAGGAGGCAGGAATGAGCAGCTACACACATTGTACTGTAACTTCTTCCTCAGCACAGCTGTCTCCAGGCTGCACATCTGGGCAAGTGCTGAGATCCCAATTATGAGTGGCCACAGCAGCCTTGAACTCAGCACAAGTTGCAAAATCCCAGGGAAGCCCCAGAGAGCTCTGTCCCACCAGTGCTGACCTGGCAGGAGGAGCTTTGGGCATTAAAAGCCACTCAAGGCTACCAGAGCACACTGACAACCTTTGTGTTTCTCTGAGCTTTACCCACACAGTGAGGAGTGGATTTAACCACCCACCCCAGCTCTCAAAGCATTCCCTGCACAAAGGAGTGAGAGATGGAAAGTTCACCAGGCAATGCAGTGATGGCAACTGTAGAGCTACTTCAAAATATAAACACAGCCTTGAACTTCAACATAAACACAGCTTAAGCACAGAGGCTTGGAGTTCTTTGCTGAATCAATACATCAACACCATTATCTTTGCATCTCAGAATACTGAACCTGATTGTTTCCTTGCTGGTGTTTGCATAACCAGCAAATACAAGTCAAGGGAGTTTTCTGTTGATGCCAGACTGATTATATTTTTAGTTCTGTCAACAAGCTGACAAAAGACCTCAGGAAAGTCCTGCAATGGTCCTGTGCCTCAGTGCCTTTCTTTTCATACAATTAGCAACACCTCCTTCACAACAGGGCTTCAACAAAGTTATGTTTGATGGGCTCTGATGGAAACCTCTACAAAACATGCAGAGCTCTTGAACAAATGTCCAGACTATTTCATGTGAAAATGGGGCTGCTGAGGTCAGCTTGCTGATTTAAAAGACTTAAAAAGCTCTGTGGTGGAGAAAGAATAGAAAATTAAGGACATGAGTTGAAAAGTCCCTGACAGTTTCCTCTTGGACAAGGTGAACATGGTCCAAAAATTCTTTATACTTTCTTTTCCTCTCTGCTCTCCCAGAGGTGGGTTTCTATTGTGTATGTGTTGAATGGTAGGTAGATGGGCTGCCTTTGTGGTCACAGGAGGGAGGGAAGGATTTCCTATTGTAGAACAAAGCTGAGTTATTGCTAACAAAGCCCACAACCATGCTGACTGTTAGGAAATGCTGCCTGAATTCTCTGCATGTGGGGTCTTGCACAAACACTTAAATTTTGGGAAATTATTTGAATTCAGAAGTGTTGTCCTTTCTGGACATCTCTCCCTGGTGCTCAGAACAAAGGACAAAAAGGATATTTTTTCTCTCTTTCTCCCTATGTCGCTTTTCAGTAAGCAAAAATAATAATGAAAACAAGAAAAGGCTAAAGTAGGGATGAGGATCTAGAAGAAATTGTGAACTTCAGGTTGCTCTTGCAAGTTGCCAGACTGCTCTGAGCACAGAAAGATGCTGTTCCAAAGTGCACTCACCATTAGTATGTCTGCTGTGATAGCCCAGTTTGAGAACAGAAGAGTTTCTCCGATAAAAATGCAAATCTGTTGTAACAAAACACACAAAAAGGAGAAGATTTATTCACTTGACATTCAGAGGAAAAATAACCTGCAACAAACTTTCTTTTGTTGTTTATTTTTCTCATACCTACACAGCACACTCCTTGTTGCTGTTGTGGTTTATCCTGACTATCAAGAAACCACAGACTTGTATCAGAGCTCTGGAGGGCTGAAATGTTGTTATTGTAAACTAAGTTTATGATCTACAGAGCAGCTAAATTAAAGGCTGACACATTTGATTTTAGAAGAACATGAAAAACCAGCATGAAGAGACAGCCCCAGGCTTGCATACTTAGAATCATAGAATTGTTGAGGTTGGAAAAGCCCTTTAAGGATCATCAAGTCCAACTTGCACTATTCTTTTCCAAAACGCCAGTTAGAAAAGGCAAGAAAGCCACAGCTCCCCAAAGCACAGCTATTTCCATTTCTGGGAACCAAGTTTTGTGTTCAGCTCTGCAGCAAAGCAGCTGAGGTTCTCTGCAGAGAGCTGAGGAGGATCCCTTCCCTCCCTGACAGCCTCACACAGGTCATATCTGTCCAGTGGAGACTGGAATTGACTCTGGGCTTTGCTGCATCAGTGTCTTGTGGTGAAATGCAATCCTTTGGCTCTGTGGAGATGGTCAGCAAGAGACATTAAAAGCCACAGAACTGCAGGAGTGGCAGCTGTGCCATGATGTGACCACTGCCACTGTCCTTCCCACACACCCTGAGGTTGCCCAAACCCCTCAGACCCCCCTGTCACTGCCAGGAATAATGTGCTTTATTTAGCAAGCCTTATGCACTGACCTACAAAAGCTTCCTCTATTTGTTTCTAAAATTGTCTTTGTTTCCCAAATACTTTCCCTCCCTATCCCCTTTTTCTGTGATTGGATCTGCTTCCTCTGTGATGGTGTCTGAGCCAGTCATTACAGCCCAGCTGCAGTTAGGAAATCTCTATTTCCATTTTCCCACTGCCCATGGGATGGGCTTTCCCTAGAAATGACAACTGCCAAGGTAAGAGCACATCCAACAAACCAAGGTGCTCTCAGGAGTTAAAGCCATGTGTCCCATGGGTACCAGATTCACACTCAGACCTGCTCTGAAATCTGTCCTGCTGCAGCTTTGCAGCTGCTGATGCTGGGGTTCTGTGGCTGGAGAGACCAAACTGAGCTTGGCAACAATGGAATCACACTTGTCAATGCAGCATCAACCTGTCCTGCCAGCACTGCAATCAGGCAAATGCTGCCTTCAGCTGGTATGAGCTGCACACATTGAATTCTACAGGCAGCAAGAACGTGTCTCTTGTGCAGGAATTTAGCACAAGTCCTTTAAATAAATCACTGAAATGCTGCAAACTTCAGAGCACACCAGTTCTGAGCTGATGAATGTGTGTTTCAACAATCCATGAAACTTGTGATTAATAGGTGGGTACTGGTAAAAGAGGAACAAGAGGAAGATCAAAAAGTAGGATAGAAGATACATTAAAAAATGTTTGTCCTTCAGCTGCTGATGGGGAATTATAAAAATGAGTTCACCCACAGCAAAGGGCATGTGAGGATATGTGGCATTTCTGCAGAAGGGAGGCTCTAGGGAAGCTTCCAGCAAATAGGGCAGCCCCAGAGCAAATAACAGCTCCTGAAATGCTCAGTTTGGACTCCTCACACACTTTTTGAAGCCTCATTTTACACTGAGACTTCACCTCTACATATACATCTGTTTCTGGCTCCAGCTGGGCTGTGTAACATCTCACCATGTCCATTTGGTGTCTGATTGCTCATCTGTGCTTTTCTGTTTAAGTGATCAGTTAGCCAATTCTGACTCCCAAAAATGAAAGCAGGTTTCAGAGTGGACACACCAGCAGCTCTCACAGCAAGCTCTAAGCAGGTTACAAATGCCTTCCATGACTGCTTGCAAAGGGTCTATCTGTCAATATCTTCATTATTTGTATTTCTCTCTGAAATACAAATAACAGGGATAACACACCCTCCTGAATTTGGAGCAATTCTGCCTCCAGCTCAGTTCTGGGCAATATTGATGCCTCAGAAGCAGGCAGGTCACCAATGACATGACAACAGAAAGTCCCTGGGGTTGAGACTAAGATGCTGTAAAAGCTCTCTGGCAAGGTTTTACCCTGGGATTTACTGTTTCTGCAAGATCATAAAATGTCTTTGAGGAATTGAAATAGATGTTGAAATTGAGGAATTTGAAACAGTGTCAAAGCAAGGCAAAGCAGAGCATCTCTCTCAGTCACTTGGAGATTTAAACAAGTGTAAAATCTGCAGCTGAAATGTCTCAGCAGTGTGAGATGATGATGCCACACACATAATGGGTTTCCAGGGACAGGTTTGAAAACCAAGTTTCAAAGAGTTTGTATTTCAGGAAAAGTGGGACTTACACATATGCAAATTGGTGCCTTAAGGAGCTGGATTACAACACACAAATCCACACACTGCAAGGCAAACTGAGTAAGTGATTGGACTATACAGCCAAGCAAGATAATAAAAGAGAAACAGAGTGTCTGGGCAGCTAAATTATACAGGATTGTTGTTTTAGTTCACCTTGCCAGCCACTTTACCACTGCCAATAATTTACTGGATCAGTATGAAAAGATTGGCTGGAAAAAGTCACCTGCCTACCTGCCTCAGGTGGGAGTGGCTGCTGCAGAATGGGAACAGCAACTGCCCCCAGGGACCAAAATCAATTGCAAGAAAGGACTGAGCAGGAGAGAAATAATAATGTGCTCAGGGGAGGGAGAGGGCAGACAGTACACAGCTTGTAAGGTGCAGGATGGAAGATAAAACCTATAAAACCAAGAAATGAAAAAGCAAGGGCTCTGCAGGCTCTTGCTGGAGTGCTGAACACTTCATTGGAGCTGATGCCTGTATCAGTCAGCAATGAAGCTCCCAGCTGTTAACTAAAGCAGGGAGGAGATGGGGATCTGGTGGCCACTGCAGCTCTCTCTCCCAGTGAGACAGAACATCATCTCATGGGAGCCCACCTAATTGCTTGGAAGTGAAAATTTTAAGGCTCTGAGCCAAGGAGGGTTGCAAAAACATTCACTGTCAATTTTTGCACAGTGTGATCCATGACAGAAGCCTAAGGACAGTCACAGTACAGAAGGCTGGCAAATACCACCATGCTGGGGGACAGACACTGCCTTGCCTTCCACAGACACAGAACTCAAGGATGTGAGCCAGCACAAGCTGTCAAGGAAGTATCAGAGACAAAGAAAATCAACCCATTAATTTTACTGTATTGTTTCCAGGAGGAGATTTCATCATAGATTTTGAGATAAGGAAGATAACCTAGCCCATCATTCTGTCCACCAGCCACAGAACACTCTTCTCTTCATTATGGACCAATGAGACTTAAAACAAAGAGCAATGAGAAACTGCTACACCATGCAATCTGACAATGCAGGTCCCCTACTCCTATTGTCCTTGAAATACAAATTAAACTCTCTGGAAGTCTGCAAGATTGCAACAGCTCTTTGAATGGCATGGAAAAACATGAGTTTGTGTTAGAAACTTGCCTTGGAAAGTCAATTCAGTGTGGCACTGCTACAATAATGAGAATAATGAGATATGGTAGCTCCAAGCCAGACCTGTCCCCTCTTTCTGGGCATCAGGTTTCCAGCAGCAGAGAATTTGGGGCTGTGGAGAGGCAGAGCTTCTTGCTTCAGCCTAATAGATCACAAACAGGCTCATATTCCCTACACCCCCTCCATCTGCAGCTCTAACTTCCTTTGCAAATCATTGACTCCTTATTAGATTTACTGCTCATCCATAATAAAATAAATTGCTCCAAGGATTGTTTAAATGATTCCATCTATATTTACATACTTAAACAATGCAGAATAGTCACATGGCTATTAAAAAAAATAGAAAAAAAATATAAAAATGAGATTAATAGCCACCTCCTGCTGCACAATTTCTGAAAACAGTATTTCCAGCCTAGAAAGGGAGAAGTTTCTGTATAAAGAGACTGAACTCCACAAATGAACATGTCTGTCACTAGGTCTGGGAAAGGAGAAAATCACAGCTCTGTCTGCACAAAGAGGTGGAGGGAGCAGGTGAGGGTGTGATAGATCAATGAATGGAGGGTAACCAGTAACACCCTCTCACAGGTTATCTGAGGTGAGCATTTTCTGCCAGTTCAAATGTTAGTTCATGGTCACAAACCAGAGACCTGAATCTCAAATAGCCAGAGGAGGATTCCTGGCTGTGTCGTAATGATTTTGAACATCCACTCTTTCTGGTTGTGCTTGCCCATGAGTGTGGCAGCTGCTGAAAGACTCAGCAAATAACCATGGCCAGGCCAGTGTGGAAACACAGAGAAATGAGGAACAGCACTTGGCTGGGCACTTGTGCAGGAATTCTCCTTGCTGGATGAGCAGGTGCTGAAGGTGGAAGGGAAGGGTGGGCTTTCAGAAGGGATCCCACAACTCCAAACATCTCATCCTTTCCCTTCATAAACTTCTTCCAGGTCCCAGGCATCTCTCATTCTGACATTAAAAGAGAAGCAGAGACTTGTTCAGTGCCTGGATTTTTGCTCCCTGCTGAAAGCAAGATTCCAGCCTGAGGCTGGATTGTTTCAGTGGAGCTTCTCTTTTTCCCTTTAGTCTAACTCAAAGAAGGTTGGTTTAGATGAGATGTAAGGAAGGAGTTTTGCAAAAGGTGGTAAAGCATTGGCACAGGGTGGCCAGGAGGTGGGGGATGCCTCATTCCTGGAAATATTCAAGGCTGGATTGGAGGGGGCTCTCAGCAGCAAGGTCTAGTGCAAGTGGGGGTTGGATGACCTTCAAAAGTCCCTTCCAACCCAAACCATTCTATTTATCTGGATCTATTTGATATCTTTTCATATAATTAAATTATAACCACTCAGGGAGGGGCCACATTTTAATCTGCATTTGTGCAGCATCAAGTACTGTAGGTTCCTGGGCTATGTAATACAGATAACAAATTGAAATTACTGGGTTATTAATACTGGCCTGGTGCAATCCACCTGGTTATGGAAATGAATGGCACTGAAAGGGAGCCAGAAGCTTGCCCACAGACAAATTACACTGTAATTGTCATTTGGTACCACTGCAGCTACATTAGCCTCACTGCAAGGGAAGTGCTCAATTTTCCTGTACCAAAACATTAGGCAAGAGCAATAAAGGTGTGGATTGAGGTGCAGATAGAACAGCCCAAAGGCTGTGGGTTTCCATGGAGCTCTGAATTCTGATGGCAGCAGGGATAAGCAGCTGAGATTTCAGGCACACTTAGACAGAGCCAGAATGCCAAGAGGCAAAAAGAAGGACATTCAGAAGGGCAAAGAGAACATCCCAGGCTTTCTGCAGGGGACAATGCACACAGCCCTCAAGGAGTTTGGTAGGGTGTTGGGGAAGATGAAACAGGAAAGCCTTATAAATATG
>JAHXMQ010012343.1:29948532-29989638 GCA_020466415.1 Ammodramus savannarum pratensis | reverse complement strand
GGAATTGGGGGGACACAGGAATTGGGGGGACACAGGAATTGGAGGGACACAGGAATTGGGGTGACACAGGAATTGAGGGGACACAGGAATTGGGGGGACACAGCTGACCCCAGGGACATCCCAGACCACAGGGCATCGTGCTCAGCAGATGAAGTTGTGGCAGGACAGAGGACAAATAAGAATGAACATGTCTCTCTCTGTAAATTTGTACAATAATCTAGACATTGATTCAAGCAACAGCTTTTTTCATGGCTTCCTTTAGATGTTCAAATTTTAGCCAGGAACTGACACACTACCAAAGAGCTTCACAAACTGGGTGCCTTCAGAGTTCACCAGCTCTGTAGCTGCTTTTGGCCTTTGTTAAGCTGTCTCTTCCCATTTGCACTCCAGATTTGAGCTGTGTGCTGTGCATTCTATTTAATTACACAGTGACAGGATGCATGAGGCACTAGGCCCCATCAAAATCTGAAGAAAGGCAATCCCTGAGGACAGGGATTCTGCTATTCCTCCTGAAAGGCTGCTCTTTCTCACCTAATTCAGGATTTTTGGTGCTGCTACATTAAGAAGTTCTCTAACAGGCTCAACTTACTCCTTCCAGCCCCCTGTGTTCTCTTGTCAACTTGGATGTGAGAACTTCTCTACTCACAGTAGTTTTACTGCTGCTTTTATTTGTGCCAGTAAATAGTTTTTGATATTTCAGCTCCCTGTCCTCCTCCCCAACAAATACATATACTCTCTTAAAAGGAAAAAAAAATGTTGAGAGGAAAAGCAGCATTTTACTCCTCAAATGAATCCTAGACAACAAAGATCAGGAAAAATGCCTGCATGGAAAAAAAAATAGAAAAAGCTCTTCTCTGACCCTTTTAGCATGTCAGGAATTCACCTCGTTCAGTGTGGCATGTCTTCCCAATTAGGGCTCAGGGCTCCAACATGGGCACCAAAGTGGCAGGGAGAACATGGGAAGCTGGATTATTCTTAGGAGTTTGCTCAGTGCTGCAGGCACTGGGTAGAGAACATCCTTACAGCATCTACAAGATCTTCCATTACCTCCTGAGCCAGTGACAGGAGCTGGGCATGAGAACTCTGAACTGATAGCTAAATCTTCTGCTGGAGTTGAGGATTGCAGGACAATCAGGACAGGGGATTTTTCTAAGTTTTAGGGTGGTTTTTGTCAAGATGGTCTTTGGGGTCCAGAGTTAGTACTGCTGCATATCCAGGATGACTTTATACAAGTCTGGCTATTTTGATCTTGTCTCTCTTATGACTTCCAAAACATTGGGGCTTGGATTCCAAACATTTGCTACTGCCACTCTGAGCCCCTGTGTACAAATAACCATATTTATTAATCCCTGAACTACTTCAGCTGATAAGTCCCAAATCGTTAAACTGAAATTCAACTCTGAAAACATCAGTCCAGTTCCAGTGATCTCCTACTTCCAGCTGTGGGACCCAGTTGCAGGGAGATCAATGAGAACCTAAGCATAAATATATGTCTGTAACACAGGAAGTGTTCATAAGAAGGTCACTGGTTCTCTCTAAAATGCTTCTGTCTTTGGGCCCTGATCAAAGCTGCTTTTGCAGAATGTTATGAGAAACATTTAAAGAAAAAAAAAATAAAGAGAAAACAAAAAAAAAATCCTTCTTTATTTTAGATGAGAGACATTCTTTCTCTGGAAAAGGTGCTTCCTGGCCAAGGGTAACCCAGAACAATTTCCTGAGTTAAAGGCTTCCACTTTTGCCCATGTGCATTTTGCTTTAGAAATTCAGCAACAACCAATCCTGGTGAAAGCCACACTGACATGAGTGCCACTGCCTGCTTTAAGTGGAAACTCCTTTTTTAAAAACTGAAGAGCATGTGGGTGGGCAGGATGGAGAAGGGTGGAGAGGTTTAGCCCCTGGTTGTCATTCTTGAGGCGTGACCACAATGCTGCAATCTCTGGAACGCAGCTGGACAGAGAGGATGAGGAATGCCCCTGCCTCCCTTGGGAAACCAGCCTGATGATGCCAGGAGCTGTGATTTACCTCTGCAGGAATGTTGCCACCTGCAGCAATTAAATCTCTGCTCTAGTATGATTAAACAAGAGGATATTTCCCCCTAGAAACTGCCAGATCAGTGTTTCCTCCAAATGCCTCTAACAAGAAAATGAATGCAGTGAGGAGTGCTCAGAATGGGGCACTGCAGCTGTCCTGGGAGCAGGAGAGGGATGCAGAGCTCAACAAAATTGGGTGAGCCTGACAACTCCATCACCAGTTTCCCCAGATAAATCCATTGACAAGTGTTAAAGGAGCTGAAACTCTATCTGATCTCTGTTATCATCCACTTTCTCTGCTTTGGTGGCCAGACACCAAAGTGCATCTGCAAAACCACTGCTGGATGCATTTTGTTATTCCACATACCACCAGCAGACTTCCCAACAAAATCCAATGGCTTCAGTTACATATCAGAAGACAAAAGAACCATTGTGTATCCATGGATTCATTTTCCCAAGACTTTTGTAAAGCCTTTTAAAGCTTCTTTAGGATCTCCCTCAAAACAAAGCCCTTATGTCAACAGAAGCTCTTGCTTAGATATGCTTCATCTGTTCCTTTTTATGAATATGCACGATCAAAGGGTGACAGCTTTCACAGTTAAGCAAACACAGTTACACAGAGCACACTTCTCCCACAAAAGGTCAGATAATACAACATGCTAAATGTTAAATACACACAGGAGGGATGTGCTCCCCTTGAGCACACTGCAATGGGGAGTTATTTAGGAAAATACTGTCCATCTTTTCAGGACAACCTGCAAAGTGTCTTTGCAAAGATCTTACCTGCTCAGTGATGAAGGAGCTTGAAAAAGTGACAGCTGACCAAAAGAAGATGCCACAGCTGAGGATGATCTTCCTGTTGAAGCGGTCACCAAGGTAACCAAAGATCGGCGCCGCCACCATGAAACTACAGATAAAAACTGCAAAGGAGAGAAAAAGGAAAAAACATTTAATAAACATCACACCAAGAACAGGAAGACTAATTTTCTGCAAGCCAAATCCTCTAGAGAACAGTCCCAAATCATTAGACATTCTGCAGCCCTGCCTTGCAGAGCTGGGCAGGCCAATAAGGCTTTCTGAAGTCGGTGCTTCCTTAATCAAACAGATTTTTCATTCCCAGAGAAACTTCAGGCCAGGGAACTCGTATTACTTGAAAGCACCAGCCCCTCACAGTCTGGTTGGGGATGGGCAAAACCAGGACAGAATAAATTAAGAGCTTCTGCTTAAATGTTACTGAGAAGGTGAAGTGGAGGTTGGAAGGAGTTTCAAGCACACAGAAAACAAGGCAAGGGCTCCTTGTTGGCTCTTGCAGCAGAGATCTGAGAGAAATGGGCCACAGAAGCTGAGGTTCTTTCACCCTTCCTATTTAAAAGAAATTATGAAACAGTGAGGAACACCATTAAACACCACTATCATCCTACTGACACCAGCCCTGTCTCCTCACTAGGTCCTTTCACCATCACTAAACTTGTATTTAAACCCACCACTGAGCAGCAGCCTCACTAGAACAAAGAGTTTTAACCTACAAAGTCCAAACAGGCCAGGATTGTCCTTATATGAAAGATTTCAAGTTGACCATTTGTTCCCTCCAAAATCCTCAAAGCATTAAACAAAGAGCTCCTGTCATGTAGGAATGAGGCTCTTGACAGAGCAACTTCTGCAAAATCGCCTCAATTCAGAGTTCACTCCTCTGCCCATCTCAGAACAACCTGGCCTGTGAACCCCCTGAGAACACCTGAAATGGGGCATTCACACCATGTTCCTTATTAATCTGGATTTTGGCAGATATTTCCATGTTTTAAGCTGATTTATACCTGGCTTTGTCTGTCCACATTAGAGGATTGGATAAGGGCAGTTACATGGATTTCATTGGTGATGAACTCTGACTATAACTGGCTGTCTGGGATTCCAGAAGGATTTGGGTAGGACACCAGAACACCTGGGGGTCTCTCTTTAGTCACACAGTCCTGACACTCATTTGTTATCAGGTGGGTCTTGGAGGGCACTGTGGGCTTTTGGCACAGCCTAACCCCAGCTGTCCACTTTTTATTGTATGAAATAAGGTGGGGGGATAGAATAGGTAAAAAAATAAAGGACAAGAGCAGAGGACACACCCTCTTGTGGGTGGGATGTGCATATAAAATTAAAATGGTTAAGACCCAAATAATGATTTTTTTCATGGATGATGATATATGGTAGTTCAAAAATGTGCAGAATGCTGATCTGTGACTAAATGTCTTTTTTTTTTTTATATTAAGACATCAAAGCTGCATTACAAATAATACACATTCATTTGCATCTGTGTTTTGTGACCTATGTGAGTGTGTATGCATTTTGCACTGTGATATTTGAATTCAATTTCAGGATTACTCTTTTTACATTTAGAATAAAATAAATCAAGATAACAGAGAAATGTTAAGGCCTGAAATGCAGCACATGCAACATATCACAGATACTTCAGTAGTAATGCTATGAACAGTTTTGTTCTTTAGCTCACACATAAGCCCTACTGATAAATTTCAGTCCCTGCATCTATCCCAAAATCCTTGTGCAAACAAAACCTACCAATAAAACCACAAGCAGTGTTCTCATCTCTGTTTCACAGAGAAACTGGACCAGCAGCAGCTCACAAATCTGCTCAGCAAGGGCACATCTGCACTGGCCCCACTCCAGCAAGGCACTTAAGCACATGCTTATATTAGGCACTTTGGAGTCATCAATTCCATGATTAAGTGCTTTCCTGAATTAACACCAAGGGCTTGGCACCTTGCAGGGCTGGTGCAACAACCTGGCACGAAAATGTGTGGCTGTTCATTGGGAATGAGAAGCAGAAAATGGCTGTGACTCGTCCAGACCAGGGTGAGCACTGCAATTTGATCTTTCTCTTGGAAGGACACTACAATTCATTCATCTCAGATCCTCATTTTCTGCCATTTTTACAATGTAAAAAGGCACAAAACTGAAAAAGCTTCCAAGGGAAAATTAGAAACATCCAAGTCAGCATCCCAGCATTTCAAATATCAAATAATATGGTTAATTCAACTTTGAGACACACAGGGTGTCATTAAAAACTCATATTAATCAGTGGGATTATTAGCTTCAATGACCTCTGGATCATAAATGAAAAGTCTAATTCTGGAATCTGGGCAAAATGGATAAAGCTACTCTTTCAAATAAAACAAACCAAAAAAAAGATTGTCCAATGGCTTTCCAACAGTATACATCCTTCTGCTGCTCAAATCCCTTTGGAGGATTTATTTTTGGAAGACTCTGAGCTGTGAGCTTTGTCAGTGGTAAGCAGCTGACTTGACAGCTCCACAAGGTGTAAAATGAAAGGACAACAGAGCCAAATAAATAACAGGTAATAGAACACAGCTGTCACAAGAATAAATGCAATTTATATCAAAGTATTTATGACCCAAATATGCATCAGAGCATTGATTGACTCAAATAAATGCAGGGTATGATGGCTGTGTGGTCTGTCAAAAGGATTTTCCTTTTAGAGGCATTTCCCATGAATCAATTTTTGCAATTACTCCTGCCACTGACAGCAGAGACTCCTGAGCCCAGCCTGGGCTGGCAGAGCTGAGGTGAACAAAAGCAGGGCCCATCCCCAGGTGGGATGGAAACCTGAGTTACTCTGGAGCAGGAGGTTCTGTGAGGTTCTGTGACAACTGAACACCACAAAGGACAGACCTCATCCACAAGGCATAAAACTGCTTGTATGTTTTTACAGAACAGGATTGAACAAAACCCTGTAAGAACATTAACTGAAAGGCTGCTGAAGGGAGCTCCTCTTGTTCAGGACATCCTCAGTGAGAGAGAGGGGCAGCAGAAATGTTTAAGCTGTAGGCCAGAGGGCTGAGCATAAGGCATTAGGCATAAGTTGCACTCCAGTAAAGGAGCCTGGAACTTGTGCCAGCCTCCTCCTCTCTGGCTTCTCTCCCTTCTTCCACAGCATTTTCTGTTCCTTGCACTCCCCCACTCCCAAATTAATAAAACTGAAGTGACACCACAGCAGCTGCTGCTTCAGCTCAACCACAGCCACAAATCTTTTCTATTAGGGCAGCAGTGGGACAGAGGTTGGCACTGCACTTTCCTCTTCCCAATCAACAGCTCCTCTTCCCATTTTCACTTAGAGACATCCTAGAATATTACAGCTCTTGAAGAGACACAGAGTGCAAGTCAGGGCAGGGTTGGAAACCCACTGGGATTTAAGATGAGCTGTTGTGAGGCAGTGATGGCACTGGGAGCAGGTACAGCTCTGGCAGTCCCATTATGGATGTGTACAGCTCATTTCTCCTGGTAAATGATCTCCAGCAGTGCCAGCAAAAGTGGCTCAGTTCCAGCACAGGGTGGAGCTGAGATCCATTTCTGCAGGAGTAAATTATCATGTGAGCAAGGGATGAATAAAGAGACACACAGTGAATGCCATCAAGGAGGGAGGTTCTTTTAAGTACAGGTATTTTCAAAAGGAGAAGCCATTTGTCTTTATTCCTCCCTTTGTGGCTTAGCCACTGAAACACTGTGGTGAGAAGGCAGGAAGAGTGTAATTGCCCAAACAGGATGGCTTGGTGTCTATTTCTGCCTCTGGATGCCTGTCCCACCCTGTACAGGTGCACAAGCACTTTCTCAGCCAGCACTGCCCAGCTTTTTCTGTGCATGGCTGGAATTACAACAATGTGCAGCAGAAAAAGCCTTACACGTCCCACCCAAACACCCACCAGACAGGGAAATCATCCTCCCAGGCCTCTATTGCTGCTGCAGGTGCTGCAGCTTCAGTCCTATTTCAGGATTATGGCCAGGGAGCTGCTATTCAGACACACTTTCCCCTCTCAGGAGCTGCCTGTGTACCCAGGGGAAAAATAAATCCAACAGTGGAAGCAAAGGAGATGAGAGAAGAGGAAGGAACTGTAAACTTTATATTTAACACTCACAAAAAGCTCCTGCCTCCTGGAACTAGACACCATCACTTTTATTTTTCTCTTCTTTCTCTCCAAACAAAACTTTACCAGCTTGACATTACAGCTGTTCCCTGAAAAGGCTCTGACCTGGCAGCTCTCCACCCTGTGATTCCAAAGACACTTGCCTCCATCTCACTTGCTCTTTTCTTTAGTGGAGTTTTGTTTAGTGGACTTATGAATCCAGAGATAACCCCAGAGAGGGGCTTCTCCTGCCAGCAGGTCATCCTCAGAGCACAATCAAGAAGGAAGAGAGGCAGTGACAGAGGCACACACAGGAGCTGCTGTTCCTCAGTTCCTGGAAGGTTGAGCAGATCACAGGCACCTCTGAAAAAAGGTCCCTTCTTTTGGTTTTGACTTTAGGCACACAGGGCTTATCTTTTCCTGTCAGGAATAATGCTAGAAAGGTTCAGGGTCAGGTGAAAATAGCTTTCTCTACACAAGGATGCTCAACAATAAAACCCTAGTGGGTATCTTTGAGTCAGCAGAAATTGTGTGTACACATCTAATTGAGTGCTGACAGTGAGCTTGGCTCTGTGGAAGGCAAACCCAGACAGCCTCTGCCTCAAGGGACTGGCATCCACTGAGACACTGCTGAGAACTATGTGCTGAGAGCTTGATAACATCTTCCCAACAACAAATTTCCAAACAATGAGAACACCTAAACAGGCAGCTTGCCCTGGATGTGATGCTTCATGGGTGTGTGCAAGGACAACCCTGGGGTTTGGTCGAGCCACTTCTACCCCAGGGACTTTCAGTCATGACTGCACGTGTTTGTCAAGCTGCTTGTGACACAGTTACCATCCACCTGCAATGGTGAATAAAACTCTCCAACATCCCAACCAGCTCCTCTACTCCAAAGACATGTTTTTGCAATGCTTCCCTCTTTTAATTTTTATTTTCTCTATGATTTTATGCCATAATAATTGCATAAATTCAGTACATACAACACATTTAATCACGGTGAGGCATGGGACAATTTAGAAAGAAAGTTAAACATTCATTTCTACTTTAGAGCTAAGGAAATTAAGAATAGGAGAGTGACCTGCCCATGATGAACTACAGATATCTGGAACCCACTTCCAGGTCTTCCAGCTTCAGCAGTGTCCTTTTTATATGATCATCTCCAAGTTGGAGGGATTTCTGAAGGTCTAAAATCACAATTTAAAGTGATTTTTTTTTTTCTTACAGCACCATTTAAGCTAAGAAAGAACAAAGATCCTTTCATGCTACTTAACCATTGAACCTGAACCGTGCTCCAGTTCAGGCACAATGTGGTGATGGTCAGGCACTGGAAGAAGCTGCCCAGGGCAGCAGAGAAATCACCATCCCTGGAGTGTTCACAAACTGTGTAGTTGTGGCATTGAGGGCCATGGGTTAGTGCTGGAGTTGGCAGTGCTGGATTAATGGTTGGACCTGATGATCTTAGAGGTCTTCAACCTTAATTGGATGATTCAACCTGGATTGTATGACATGACCAAGGTAAAATTGATACCCAATGGTGGGGCAGCCCAAGGCCCTGGGAACTTCAGTAATGTGATTTTGCAGATTCATCCTTTGAAGGAGGATGAATTAATACAATAGAATTGATTTTAGAAAATACCACCCTGAAAACCATTCCTGCCAGACATTATTATAGGTACTCTGTTACATCCCTCTGCACATGGGCTTTGTTTTACTTCATTGCTAATTCAGCAGCCAACAGATGGATTGTGTTACTGCACTTTGCTGGGTGCAAAACACGAGACCACCAGGTTCCAGACTCATGCAGACAAGAAGTTTCTGACAAGTGTGAGGAGCTTTGAAACACCACCAGTTCCATATGCCATGCAAAGCTGTCACACACTGACAATGTTGAACACAGGAGCATTAAAAAAGAAATAAGAAGCTTGAGAATGCACCAAATCAATTGGAGTAAGGTATATGAAGGTTTGGGTTGGATGTGGTCTGAAATGTTCTCCCAGAACAGACCACAGGACAAAATGGAGAATTTTATAAATGCCTCATTGTGTCCTTGTGCTTGTTCTGTAAGGCAGAGTGAAAAGTCCTGCAATTGAGGCACAGCCCAAGGCAGTGCCACAGGCTGGGGGCAGAGTGGGTAGAAAGCTGCCATGGGAAAAGACCTGGGTGTGCTGGCCAACAGGGGCTGAACACGAGCCCAGATGTGCCCTGGTGGCCAAGAGGCCAATGGCAGCCTGTCAGGAGAGTGTGGCCAGCAGGAGCAGGGACACTGTCCCTAGTGACCATGGGTGAGGCCACACCATGAGTGCTGCACCCAGCTCTGGGCCCCTCACTGCAGGGACAGCACTGAGGGGCTGGACATGCCCGGGGAAGGGCAGCAGAGCTGGGCAAGGGGATGGAGCACAGGGATGGTAAGATGCAGCTGAGGGAGCTGGGGGAGGGCTCAGCATGGAGAAAAGGAGGTTCATGGGGGACCTCCTGGTTCTCACATCTCCCTCCTGGGGACCTCTCAGTTCTCCACATCTCCCTGACAGGAGGAGGCAGCCCATGGTGTTCAGACTCAAGGCAAGGACTTGAATGAACAGCCCCAAGCTGTGCCAGGGAGCACTCAGGCTGGACTTCAGGAGGAATTTCTTCACTGAAAGGGTGTCCAGGCATTGCAAGGGGCTTCTCAGGAAGGTGGAGGAGTCCCAATGCCTGTAGATGTTCAAGGATCAACTGGACGTGGCACTCAGTGCTCTAGGCTGGGTGGCAAGGTGGGAATGGGTCAGAAGTTGGAAAGAGAGGAGAATAAGTGTTTTGAAGGTGTGGCCCTAACTATTCACACAGTCTGTGTTTTCCAGTGTGTGTTTCTGTTTCCCAGGACACTCCAGACCATGTTTCCCTCACTGCAAATGCCACTCATCAGTATTCAAGCTCCAGCCTTGTCTTTTCCATAGGGAGAACACTGCACCATGAGGTGCCAGTTTTTTCCCTAGCACAAGCTGATCCAAAATGTAAACAACATGTTTAGGATGAGTATGTGCACACACAGTTGACACACACACACACAGAGGGAGGCTGTGGTACAACACACTCAGTTCCATTTGCTGAGACAGGGTCAGAACCTGGTTACAAAAACACCACTTCAGAAGCCAGACAAGGCCTGAACACAGCTTGTCTGGCAAGTTCACAATTCACTCAATAATACACAAGATGCAGTGCTTGGAAGAGTTCAGTACTGATAATTCCCCTCGTTTTCCTCACTGCAGAAACCAGATTCTTCCAAGGGTTAGCCCCTATGTTCCCAGCAAAGGATATCCTGAAGTTTGCTTTGTTCACCTTAACTAACAAGAATAATTGCTTCAGTGGGAATTGCTGGGAAATCCACTCCTTGGAAACAGAAAGTAAGATAAGACTATCCAGAAACCCAGCACTCAATTTTTTAACTGCTTCTTTATTCATTTTCTGTATTATGTCCATTGAAGTTGAACTTACAGATTCAGCCATTCATATCTTCATTATTGCTGAAGGAGACTAAGGAGACTAACTATCTCATAAGGAGATAGTTACACACAGTTATCAATTCACAAGCCTTTTATACACCTGAGGTTCAATTCCACCCTGCTGTACTTCAAAATTTTAACCTAAGTGTACAACAGTGGAAAAGCCAGAATTCTACTGTGCTGTTTTATCTCTCTGGATGTCCAGTAAATTTGCTACCATGCTACAAGACTAAACTTTGAACAGCTGTACAGAGACAACATCATTTAAATAGAAAAGAGAAAACCCTCTACTTCTGCTTTTCATTGTGGGAATTACAGTGATCACACTAGCACTGTTTTAAAGGGATTTGGGCAACCTCAACATCAATAAAACTGTTACTCAAGGGATGGCTCCAGCACCCAGCTCCCAGTCCATCACTTTCCTTGTGCCTGAACTTGACTGATCCTGCAGTGGGAGAGCAGCAGCCATCCAGCCCTGAGGAGCAGCTGTTCCAATGAAATAATAGTAGCAGAATGTGTTCTGTGGCTATGAGAACTTGAGGATGAGCAGACACCACCTCTCCTCATCAATTAAAAAAATAATATTCACACTGGGGTCAGTTCCCCAATCTGGTTCATCCCATGCAGAGGGACAAGGAGGCTGTGGCACAGCTGGGTTTCCATGGCAGTGCCATACAGAGCCATGCAGATTATTGCCTAAAACAGCATTACATTGCTGCCACTTGACAGCACAGCCCAGAAAACGTGCTTTTCTGGCAGTGTTTAAACTCTGCTTTTTGCATTTCTTACTGTTCAGAAGTGATGGATGAAATAAGCCAAGGCCAATTCTGTTTTACAGCTACTTCCACTTTGAGTTGTTTTCCTGCAAAATGCTTTCAGTGTGGTTTCATTTAGACTCCTGACCAAAGCTGATGGAAGACTCCTTCATTCAGTGGGCATTACAGCTGAGAATTTTATTTAGATAGAACTGCTTATGGCTTCTAATGGCAGCAGAGATCAGGACCTCTGTGCCAATAAAAACACTTCTGCACCAGTAAGTTTACTGCATCCCTGTAATGTTAAAGGTTATTACTGAGAAAGGCACAGTGGGTATCAAAAAGAATTGCCAAAAGGATAAAATGAGTCCTTTTACAGTAAAACATTAAACAACTGGAAAAGGAACAACCAGTGTGGGATATGGAGGAGATCTAACACCATGAGTGGCAAGGAAAAGGAAAAGTGAATGACCTCCTCTCTTAAAAGACTGACCAGCCAGGTGGCATCAAATAATACTGGCAGTTGAAAAATGCAAATCAAAGGAGACCTTAACTCACAAAACTTAACTAAACACTGGAATTTTAGCACAGGATGCCCCATGATCTATGAGTTTATGTTTTTACAAAACAGGATGGAACAAAACCCTGCAGGAATACTAACTGAAAGGCTGCTAAAGGTAGCTCCTCTTGTTCAGGACATCCTCAGCTAGTCAGTTGATTTGTATACCCAGGAACTACCCCCATAATCTTGTCCTGCTCATCTTTTTCTTCTCTACATGTGTGATCACAACCAAAGACTGGCTAATACACTGAAAGGATGTGGTCTGGAAATGACAACTATTCTCACAGTATTCTGAAAAAAACAAAACAAAACAGAAAAACAACTTAGGAAGACCTAACTGCATCATTTCCACCAGCTTGATCAGCCAATAACTTATTAACAGATCCCTGAGCTGCACCTAACTTATTTCTAAAAGTTAGAATGTGGCACACAGCTCCATTTCTAAAACCACAAGTTACTTTGACCCTGTACATACACAGTTATGAAGCTCCCAGTCAGGGCTTTGTCCTGTTGCAGTTTCTCCTCCATTTGACTTAACCAGCTCTGGGTGTTTGGGAGCTTTCTGGTCACACAGGGCAGCAGGACATGCCAGCCCTGCCTGGCTGTGGTGCTCACACAGTGCGTGACAGGGCTGGTTTGCCATTGTGCAATCAGTTGCAGGGAAAGTTCATTAACTTAGTTAGCCAATTAGGATGGATTTGTGTCCATTCTGGTCAATCCTGAATCAGACATGAGATCCCAGAGGTGCAGAGACTGGTCAATAGCTGTGCAGCACTGCAGCATCATGAGTGACACAGCTACGACATGACCAAAATATACCAAAACCACTCTTGGCTGCTGTTACAGACACAGCCAGCAATCACTCTAGCACTCATGAAAGTCTGTTCTGAACAAATAGCACTTTTGCTTTTCCCTTTCTGTGCAGTTTTCAGGATGTTCTGCCCGTTTTCCATCCCTCTGAGAGCTGCAATCACAAATAACCCTCCAGCTGGGACGAGGCTGCTCCTATTTGCCAGGAGGATGAAACACCTACAGCCAGGGCTCACAGCCAGAGAAAGGTGTCTTAAAAAAGCATTTAAATAACCACAAACCCCAAAGGAGCTTTATTTTGTTCTGCTCCCTTCCTCTGCTTGAAGAGCTCTTTCTTTGCCATTGCAATTATGACTCCAGGCACACGCACAGCGCCGCATCCGTCGGAAGCAAAGGTGAGATCTCCTCAAGGAGCTGCTCAGACTTTCCCTGGTGCCACTACAGAGCTCGTGTGACCATCTGGAGAGCAAAATCTGGGGCCTGCTGAGGGCTGAAAACAAATCTTGGCTCATTTCTGGCAGCATGAGCTGGAGGCTGGAGCTACAGAGAGTCCCCTGGGGCAGGGACAGGGATGGGCACCTTCGCCCTCAAAGCCTTTCCAAGCACAGCAGACACTTGAACACATCAAGAAATGACAGCCTAAAGCTGGTAATGCAGGATAATCTAAATCCCTTGATCCTTGAAATCTGCATTGAGCACCATGAATTAGATTTAACTAGCAATAAAATACTTTAAATCTGTTATTCTCATAATAGAATGATGCTTCATTTGTGTGTGGTATAAAGAGGAATATGTGCCTGGTTCCTATTTGAGATAGAGAGGGAAGACTGTTTTCATACTGAAATGAGCTTTGCTATCCTTCTTTACAACAGCACTACTAATCCTGCATCCTTCCTCAACAAACATTTTAATTTCAAATAATTAACTAGGATGCAATAGGAATTATTCTGTCTCAATCTCAAAACCTACTTCCTGCAGCAACAGAGAACAGGATAGAGAGGAGACACTGGTACTGGGTATTGCTAATAAATTCCTTGCTACATGTTATTTACTGACAACAGCAGTTTCCTCAGAAAAAAGAAAAGAAAAACAAGGCAATAGGAAGTGTTTCCCCTTCTCTTTAGAGTGGAATCAAGAGCTCCTCATGTATTTGTGAGGGAGATCATCTGATATATTCTCATCCCACATTAAGGTTTGTTTGGGCTTGTTTTTAAATGAAAACCCTAAATAAATGACTATTCCCCAGTGGGAATGCCTTGCTGCCCTCCACACACAGCTCTCAATATCTGCTGGTTGCATTACAAGAGTTACAAGCTCTGCAGGAACCAAACATTCTCTCCCCAAACACAGCCGGGGCTCAGGAGCTCACTGGTGCCTCATGGCCGAGGGATTTGGGCAAGGCTGGGACAGGATGATGGTTTTGCCACCAGTCTTGGCCAGAAAGAGACCCTCACCATTGCCTTCCACCAGGGCCTCAAGCCCAGGGGGATTTGGAGCTACCAGTCCTGATGGCTACACTGCTGGGAGCCAAGGAAATGCAGAGAGGGGAGAGGAAAAGCTGCACAAAGCCTTGAAATGCACACAGCTCTGCTTTGGGAATGGGGAGGGGACACAGCTCTTTGCTGACATTCTCCCCAGGCTGGCAGTGGCACTGATTGATTTCTTTTTAATTATTTTTACAGTTCTTTAGGGGGCTGTTGTACCATCTATTGTGGGCTTGGCAAAACACATGCTCCCTCTTTGGAAGGGAAAATGGCCAGAGCTGCATTTTAATGATGGAATTGGCTGTCAGCTACCACAGCACTGACAGCCTTGGGACAGCATCTAATCTGGTAGGACACAAGCAGTAAATGAGAGTTTCCTCTCAATTTTCATGTCTCTCATTGGCACCCACCAAAGAGAGTTAAAACTGGAGACATTTGTGCAGATTTTGTGCTCAGGAAAGCACGTAAGCACAAGCACATGGGCAGGAAATGCTCTGGGGTGAATGAGGGACATGCAGGACACCCCAGATCTTGTTTCAGTGTTATCACCAAGGCACAGGAGCAGAGCACTGCTGTCAGAGAGGGAAGGACAAGGAATCACATTCACACTGTGTGTTTGTGCATGGGCAGATCAAAGTTGTCAGAGCTTGGGAGCAAACTCCTTCCACACCATTTTTCACAAAACTGTTCCCTTTCCAACTCAAGCCATACATCTTCAAGAGTGCTTGAAGCAGATCAGTAAAATGCCATATTTTAAAATCAATAAAACTCAATAACTAAGGAAATTATCAATCTGAGAGGAAAAAATACAGATTCATGTCTGTATTAGAGCTGGCTTCCTTCACAGGGGTCAGTTCACATCTTTCTGAATTTCTAAACACACTGACTTCACCCTGATCTCACACTGCCTGCCTCTAGAAATCTGGAGGAAGGCAAACATTTGTCAAATTAAACTGAATTCTAAAGGATGAAAATATATTTTTTCTCATAATGAAAACTTCAAGAGGACATCTAAAATATCTGATTTTTATTCACTTGCTCTGAGATGCAGGCGGTGCCAGCAAGGGGTACTGCTCTTTAAATCCTGCCATCTGCAGCCTTATGCTAATTCACTTTTTTTAGGAATAGAAATCACTGTGGAATGAGAATATGCTAAAATTCACAGAAGATATGGATATAAAAGCCATTGTGGGTAATTGCTTTGGTTTGATGCTTATCCAACAACTCAGAATTGTCTTATTTTCCTCGAAGATTTCCCTCCTCCCAAGGCCATTAGTGCTATTGATAGCTTCACCTTTATTTGCAGAGGAAACACACACATTTCATAACACTGCCCAGCCAATCCTTACTTCTGAAGAGCTGTTTGCTGGTCACAGAGGCAATTTCAGTATTTTTCCTGCTCAATTACCTACCTTTTTCTGGGTTGCCTGTAAAATGCAAAGTACCTTGTGCAATGACAGCTTTCTATATCAGCTACCACCCATTAGGGACTGGCCCAAAACCACACTAACTTTACAGGGGAAATTTCTGCAGTGCTGAGTGGGTTTCAATTCAAAGGACCAACACAGAAAGAGAAGAAGAAAAATCACCTCACTGTGGAATCTCACAGTTTCTCCCCAGCAGCTGTGTCCACCCTTCTGCCTGAGGCATTGCCAGTGAATAAATAAGTCCCCCAGTAAGATAACTTTCATTTAACCTCAGGAGACCACTTCATAAGAACACAAGAACAATGACAACAGATCAGAAAACCATGTAGCCTTGCATCCTGTCTGTGGCAGGGACAGCAATCAGATCCTTCCGAGGAAAGTACACAGAATTCCTGCACAGGCAGCTGAACTACCCAGAGCCTGCCTTCAGCACTCCCAAGAATTATAATGGGTTATCCACACACAGATCTGATCTTTTAAGCTCAGGTCCTGACAATATTCCTCGTGACATTCATTTCCACAAGCTGTCCACTCTTCCTTGAGAAGTTTTTGGAATGCTTTCCAGCAAACTGACCCCTCAGAAAAACATACACCCCACATCCTTTTCAGGACTTTCATTATGTTATGTGATTTTACATTACCCCTCTCTTACTTTTGAGGACAAGCAAAATAGAAATAATGATTTTTGAAACTTCTCCTGTGAGAAGGAAGTGGAGCTGTATGTGAGAGTGCAGCAGGGGCCAGGGTTAGCTGCTCTGGACCAGACATGCTGGCCCAAAGTGTGGTTTGTGTGTAAATGTGCTCACTGTCTGGTTTCATTATGAATCACAAATCCTCTACAAGGCAGGGAAGGAACCATTTGCTCTCACTTACCCTGAGCCCTGATCTGATTCTCATTTATTACCCATCATTAAACTCACCCAGCCACAGAAACCGTGTGCTAGGACACAATCACCAGCAGCTGCAAGAGGCAGGTAATAAAGTGCTGAACCATTTCCTAGTGTGATTAGCAGCACTGTGAGGGTCAGAGAGGAGTCTGAGCCACCACACAGCAAGATCTGCTTTTGGCAGAAAACAAGGCTCCAGCCCCTCAGCCTTGTCAAGCTGCTTTCTCCTGTGTTAAAGCTCACCAGGTAACTCAACCTTTTCTCCTCTGAGAGTCTGGCACCTAAACTACAACACAGATATAGATATATAAAACTATCTACTGATTCATCTATCTAGATATACATATATAATTAAAGACATATTTATTTTGAAATACTACAGGCTTTCCAGACAACCACCAAACCCCAAGTAACAAGATCCAGAAGCAAGCCAGAGGCATTTTGAAGATGACCTTAGGACATCCACAATACCCTCATCTCCCACAGTTTTTTATGTCCAGCAAGCTTTACGGAGAGTCTCACCATCATTCAAGCACCAGTGGTCTGAGACCACAAATATTTTCTGGGACCACAAATATTTTCTGATTCCTATCCAATGCCACACGACACCCATCAGCAGTTCCATGGGCTGATCCATCTATTATTCCAGATGCCAGTAACATTTCAAAAAGCTTTTGCATCACAGAGAAAATGCAAAGAAACATCATCATTGACTGCCATTTGCAACTGTATATTGAGGACTAGGACCAGAGCTGAACAACCAGCAGGGCACAAATAGACACCTACAGTGACAGCAGCCTTCACCCCACAGTGAAGAGACACCCCAAGATGCAGGGAAGCCTCTCACCACTGTAGGTGCTGTGCAACAGAATTATTTGCCAAGTCAATGTTGTGTGCAATATTTAGAAAAACTCATGCCTCTTGCTGTTATAAATGACAATTTAGACAAAGAGCAAGTGTTTCACAGTGGCTGGGGGGCCTTCAAAAAGGGACAAATTAGTTTAAGGAAATTGTTGAAATACTGGCATATCCCAGTGTTTAACTTGCCACGGTTTGAAAAAGGATCACAGCTACACTGGAGAATGAATCTCTGTGTGTCTCACAGAATCTCTGTTTTACAGTTGTTATTGCTAAGATTATCACCCATGTGTCATTCCTGACTTGGAAAAATATTCTAATGCCAAGCTGAGCTGCAGTTCCAGGAGTAAGCTTTGCAACTGAACTTGCTCCTGTGGATAAAAGAACATGATATCTGTAGGAGACTCCAGGGTTAATCACAGTGTGAACAGCCTGTTTAAAAGAGTGTGACTGGACCCTGTTTAAAATAATCCCTCAGTTTAAATTTCTTTGGACCACTATCTTTCTGGGAGAACAAGCACCACTGGGAAAAACCCACCCTGAAACAAACACTGCAATGCACAAGGTTTGCAAATGCAATTCCTTCATGCATCATCAATTACATTAATGGAGAGAAGGAAAGGCAACATTGGCTAAATCCAGGCATTGTCAAGGTATTAAAGAAGCCCATTTCAATTAGGTCTAAAATGTAGAAGGTGGGCCTGAGGAGTGACCAGTGGCCCATCTGGTCTTGGTTTGTGTTCAGTGCCTGTTCCACTCCCTCCCAGGAGACCAGAAATGCTCTGAGGCACCAGCTGAGCTCTGCTATCACAGCTGGAAATGAACCTTGGGGGGAAACTTGGCATGGTGCTGCCCAAAGGCTAGACAAGAAACCAGTTTCTGGATTATGAACCTAGAAAGAATAAGTTCAGTAAGTACAAATGAGACAATTTAACACATCTTTAATATACAATGCAAATATTTTCTCTGCTCGGTGTGTCATACTGAGTCTCTGGAGGGTGGTAGGAATATCTCATGGGGAACTTTCAGTGAAAATTGAATATCCCTTGTACATCATCCTTTATTATACCTCTTCTGCCATGAAACATCCTCTGTGAGAACAAGGAAAACTTTGGACAATCTGCTTTTAAGGAAAATGTTTGCTCTCTTCATGTTTTTTGGGTTTTTTCCCCCAGAGATACTTTCTTTTAATATTTTCTCTTTGTTTTGCCATCCTCCTCCTCAATATGACATATTTTCTGTCACACTTACTAATAATTTTCCCCATTATCACATCCATGGGTTCAAAGCAGTTGGTAGGCAGCAGGGCTGCTACATCAGCCAAAAGCTGGAAGTCACTGAAGGCTCTGGGTGGGTAAAGCAGGAATGAATCCACCTACATTTTTATAAGGATTTTCTAAGAATTACATCCCAATAACTCTTAGAGACAGAGCCTCTTTCCAGGCCCCCATGACTAAGCCACAGAGCTGAGGCAGTCTCAGCTCCCTGAGCACCATCACTGGTGCTCCAATGTGATGGTGGGAGATGCCAATTTAAAAATAAAGCAGGAGATGGTGAGAACTAAAGCAGCAAAAATCATGAGACATTTTCATGCTCCTGTTCTGTAGTTTTACTTTCAAGAAGACAGATAAAGGAGATGGATTTATCTAGTGAAATATTGCATGGTTCTCGCTGTAATAACTGTTTACATCAGCTCTTCTGAACTAATATCTATTTTTAGTATCAGGCTTTTAAAAGATTCTTAGCTCAATCACTAATTTTGAGCTTTTAATTTACCCTGGGAGCAATTTTTCAGGTGGAATTAGTGCCACTTCACTTTGATTTGCAGGCATAATTAGTAAGTTAAGCATTTACATATCCCAAACTACACCTGGAAAATGGAAGGCAGCATTTCAAAAAAGCCTATATGGTTAAATTGAATAGAACTCAGTAAAGACTTTTTTTTCTTTTTCTTTTCTTTCCTTTTTTTAATTGGTGGTAAAGTTATTCTTTAACTCACCTGTGTCTCTTAACATGACTCATTCTATCACAAAGGCTCTCATGAAACAATTCCTTCCTTTGTCAGATTTGTCAATGATTTCTAGTGCTCAAGAGGTGTGGCCAAGGGCACTACAAGAATTTTATTGTTATTTGTATTCCAGGTAGGTTGGACAAAACCACAGGATGCTGAAGACACAAACACAATGCTGACAAATTGATGCTGCTGATGCCATCAATTGCTGAGGTGACCAGGACCACTCACATCCCTGGGTGAGGCAGAGCCAAGGAAAAATCCAGTAATTGTGAATAAGGCAAAATTAAAAACAAAGAATTCAGAACATATTTCAAACATCCTTCAAGGAAAACAAAACAAATCCAACCCAACCTCAGATAAACAAATCCTCTGCTGAAAATGTCAATGTGTAACTCTTAGCAAGGTCACTTTTAACAGGCATCCATCAGAGGCTGGCAGGGATCATCCTGCCTCCACAAATGATGATCCAGACTGAGAAGGAAGCAGGGAAATGACACAGAGAAGAGAGCACATGGCCACCACTGTCACTGCAATGATCTCAGACACAGGGTGGGATTGTTGGGGTGTCTGTGCAGGGCCAGGAGTTGGACTTCATGATCCTTGTGGGTCCCTGCCAACCCAGAACTCTCTGTGATTCTATGAATTGTAAATTCATAGAATTTACAATAAAGAAATCAATTAAAGCTCAAACTGTTTTACCTGTACTGCCTCCCTAATTCACCTCCAAGTCCACACCAACAGTAATTTATTGTAACCATCCATTTAAAGTTAGTGCAGCTCCAAATAAGCATGTTTTTGTAGTTCTTAGTTCTGTAGTCCTAGTTTTGTAGTCTTAGTTTGTAGTCCTTAGTTCTTTAGGGCAACTCTTTGCAGGAAAGGTGTATTACTGTCAATGTTCTCACTTCAACACCACTGTCCCACAAGGAAATAAATTAGAGGTGCCTCATCTCCAACTCAGCTCACCTACAAAGAACAAGGGGAATGATGCAGGAGGAGATTATGTAAAGTAAGTCTTCTGTAAACATTAGTGGATGAAAAGTTTGGAAGGAGCAAATGGTTAAAACTGTTCAAATGTTTAATTGCTAACAACCTAATGTATAACTGAGTGGGGGAATAAAAGACATCAGAACTGAACTTTCCCTAGAAATGTCCTTTCCACTGAAAACCAAACCACTTCCCTGCTTGCAGCAGCGAAGACCACAAGAATGTGTGTGAACCCCTCCTTCTACTACTCATCCCATCAAAGAACTGTTTGATTTTCACCTGTGATTTAAAAACCTGAGCCTTCCACAGTCATTTGACTACCTTGAAAACAACCAAAGAGAGTTTTAGCAAAAAATGTTTATGTACATTTACATGTACAGTGAATTAGGGTAAGTAATGCATTATGATCAGAAATATTTTCTCTCCAAAACCAGGCTTCCCACATAGTTTAAAGAGAAAATGGGTCTTTGCTCTTTAATCTTACATCAGCATACAGGAAACATCCCCAAATATGTGCATGTACTGGGGGCAAGGGGAGAGCATGGGGAGATTGATACAACAATACACCATTCATGCAAGTCAGGCTTACTTGTGTTAATTGGAATCTAGTTCTGCAGGCTGCTAACACTACCCAATACCATGAGGAATGTTCACTTTTTACATAAGTGATGCCCTGGAATTCATTTGCAAAGCCAGGTACAAGTGCCTGTGAATGAGTCACTGCTCCTCAGGTGCATTTGGGTCTTTATGTGGGAACCACTGCAGCCCTGCTGACCTGTTCTTGCTTCTGCCAGGGCTACAGTTCCCAGATTGTGGCCCACAACATAACAGCAGGTTCTTTCCAGCCAGACCAATGCTACTTCCAGTAGTAATGCTACTTTCGTAGTGATAAATCACTACACAAATCTGATTGTAAGGATGCAGAGTGGTCTGGTACACAGCCCAAAAGGTTTGAGCAGCTCTGGTTTGGAGGAAAAGTCACCTGGAACTCCAGATAGGACATTAGAGAAGTAAAACAATTGCATGGACTGGGCCAGGACCCCAACATTCCACTCCTGCAAACACAGCTCTTCATTCCCAAGCAGCACCTTCAGTGCTCCAGAGTCATTCACACTCTGTCAAGGCTGTTTGGGTTACCCAAGTGATCTCTCTCTCAAATCCCACAGTGCTGTACCACCCTGGGGATCCCCCAGTGGGCACAGACCCAGCCTGACCTCTTTAGCACCTGATCTCTCCCTGCTGTTCTCATTCTCACTAACTCACCTGCAGAACTGCAGCTCTGTGCTCTAAAAAGTGAGAGGTGTGGAGACAAGACAAAACCAAAACAACCTCAAAATAAATCTTTTCAGAGAAAGCACTTCGGGCTCCCCTGGGATGAAGCATTTTAAATATATTAAATGTACTATAAATATATAAAATGTATGATAAAAATTAGGTCTATTTTCTCATCTCCAGTTAACAGAAGACCCTGATCCAACTTTACTTAAGGTCAAGGCAAAAAACCTTTCCCTTCTGAGCTAACTTACCTTTACATTGGGAGCAAATGTATCAAAGCAACTGATGTGATACTGAGGCCACACACAAACACTCCCCTGGTCACCACACTTGAAAATTAAATTTATAGGCAGAGTGAAAGCAAGAATTAAAGATAAGCAGCTTTTCCACTTACTACCAAAAGCTTTTAGTGCCACTGAAGCAGGGGAGGAAAAAAAGTAACCTACTTATAAGGTTTTTGAATGTAAGTCTATGCTTTCATTTCAGCAACTGGCAGCCATAAAATACATAACAACTGATAATGTAAATGTTCATCTCCCTCTTTCATAATTACAGCTATGGTGGTAATGAAAAAAGTCAAAGGAGCCAGACCAGCCCTTCTGAACTATTTGTGCACAAAAAGTGTAGATACCAGTTCCATGAGACTGCACTGCTGGTACTAAGAGGAAAATGCTGTTTGAAAGTATTACACAATACCAACAAAAATCCTGTCTTGCACTAGACAGTGCTTGAATCAAATTCTGAGGTCTGAGGAACATACATGGGGGGATGGACAGGCTGTGTTAAAACTGTGGGACTTTGGGTGGAATAATAACTACTTCTCTAAAATCTGTGGGAAATCTTTCCCCTCATTATTACAATAAATTGCAGAAGTGAAGACAACCTTGGCCAGAGGTGTCTGAACTACAGCCTGAGGGAAGATAGGCCAATTTCTACTCATAGAACAGATGTTCCACAGGCAGCAAAAGTGCAAGTTTCCCTCACAACACACAGCCCAAGTACCTGAAAAGCCAATGGTGAGGACAAACTTTCCTTGTGCTAAGCAGAAAGACAGGATGGGGGAATGAATTGTTATCTTGTGCCATGCATTATCATAAAGTGGAGATGTTAATGAAGACAAGGCAGTCTGGAGAGTTTCCCTGCTCTAGTAGCCTGCACTCACTTGCTGACACAAACAGCAGAAAGACAAAATACAACAGCAGCTGCAGCACTTCCCTCCTTTCAGCAGGAAGCAAGGACACCTTCCCTTCCCACCCTGACCATTTCATCCCCCCAAAGAAGATTTACTTTGCAATCCAGGGCAGTCCAGTGAGAACACAGGCTGTAAATGGCATTTTTATAGTTCAGTCCTTGGTGCTTGGGCACTGGGCCAGGGCACAGACACGTTTTCCTCCAACCTGCTCACTGATTCAGGGCAATACTCTCCTCCTTGATTGCAGAGGCATTTCCAAATAGGTTTAAGTGCTTTCATGAATCAGACCCTCAAAATGCCACGACTTCTCAGGAAATCAGACTGTTCTAGCACACAGGAAAAAAAGACTGAACTTGTAAAGGATGTAGGTAGGAAATCAAGCTCTGGACTTTGCCAACTCACGCCAGTAAAATAAGACCAACCCTTGTCACAACATTATTGAAGGCATATTGAAAGTGCCCTGCTTTCTCCTCTTCATTGTTCAAACTGACCTTGCTTAATCCCTACATCAGCAGAATCCTACAGAAGGTGGAAAAATGTCAGAGAAAAGGACACAAAGTCAGGGATGGAGGGGGAAATGGGGAGAAAGGTTTTGCTCACTGTTGAAAGGGCTTGGATGATCTCCTGGCAGAAAGAGAGCTCCACCTTGTCCTGCAACTCTGAGCACCAGACTGACAGAGAAGTAACCTGGATTTAAGAATTCTTAGTGTTGTTGGAAGCAGGGTAGGACATGGTGGACCAAACAATTTGCAGTCTGAAGAAGAGCAAGCACAAAGTACTCTGTAAGCATTCTATCTCACCTCCTGGCTTGGGCACCTGAGGAAGCACCTCCTTGGGAAGTGCTCAGGTGCAGGAAGCCATTCACCCCAAAGGAAAGCCCATGGACTTGAAATAGAAAACAGAAAGTGTTTAAATGATGATTTTCTCTGTTCTAGCAAGAAGAAGAGTTAAGTGGTGGAGTAGGAAGCAAAATGTGAAGATGTAGTTCAGTTCTGCAGAGCACAGCTGAGGAGAAAGTGTCCATTTAGGGAGAAGCAGATGGTAGAAAAGGAATAAGCAGCACCTGCAACTCATGTAAAATGCACATATTCAGGGGTAGCACCTGGAGAACATTGTTTCTGCATGGAATAAATAAAAATGTTAGAGAGGTACAGCTGCCACCATAAGCCAATGACAAGAAGATGGGAGTCAAAGGGAGCTGAATTTCATCAAGTCTGATTTATCCCACCATTGTGCTGCATCCACTATACCAAGACCCATTCTCAGTGCATGTGTTTATAGCTTGGTGGGAACAATCACAGCACAAGAGAGCTGATTGTGTATTTGTGATGTTGTAACCTCCTGAAAGGTTACACTACGTCAGCTCAAGAAGTAGGGCAACACAGATAGATAAAAGTTCCACTTTTCAAATGAACAGAGATTGTAGCTGGAATTGACCCTTACAGGAAAAGTGAGCTCACAATAAGATTTATGAAAAAGCACCTGGCAGTGATTGGCTTTCTGGGAAATCAGGGGCTGAAAGGCACTGGGGGAAAGCCCAGCCCTCTGCACACGAGGGAAGATAAGTTTCTTCAGAGCCCCAGTTATCTGTGAATTTTCACCTTTCATGAGTCCTTGCTGACCTCTCACCTCCTTCCATTTCCTGCCTTGTGACCTTGCACTACACCCTCCTGCCTGCCAGGGGTTCCTCTAATGACATCTCTGTGCTATTCCTAAAACAGACTTTCCCCCTCTGCATTTCCATGGAACCCTTGCAATAACTCCATTTGATACCTTCCAGTTTCCACCTGCAGAAGTCCCTGGGCTGGAGCTGTCTGGGTTGGAGGATTCAGGTGCCCAGTAACAAGCACCAAACCTCTGGGTCTAAATATTAATTATTCATTCATTAATTATTATATATTCATTAATTCATATATTCATTCATTAAATAATTCATAACATTAATGCTGCATGTTCAGGAACTGGACTGTAGTTCTCATCCTGGCTCTGCTGTGCTACTTTGGGCAGGTAATTTTTCCCATTTGGCTTTTCTTGGTTTCCCCATCTACAAGGCCCAGCCTTATAAGCCCTCCTGATGTAAAATATCCTGAGATCTTTGGACAACAAACTCTATCATGAGCCAACCACTGCTATTATTAGAGCTCTTGTGTGCTACAGAGACTCTGGCAAGAGACACAAAAGCAAAATAAATTCAAGGGCAGAGAGAGCAGACAGAGCAATAAAGCACAAAAATTGTAGAAGGAAGAGAAAATAATCTAGTGAAAACCAGAGCACAGCACTGGGGCATTACTCCCATGGTATAGGGTATATGGAAGGATAACACTATTTTGAAGCAGTTTAAAATCCAGCTGGAGCAGTACAAATCCAGTTGTCCACCTTCTCAGTCTTTGTGTTCCTAGTGGCCTGTAGTTCTGTAGCTGCTCCTAACTAACTCCACACACAGAAAAGACTTTTTGTATGGTTTGGTTTATAAATGTATTGGTGGGCTACAGCTGTACAGCTCAGGTAGGCACAGAGATGCTGCACCACCTCCTGATTTCAGCCAGGTTTATCCTCCCTCTGCCTGGGAAAAGCAGCCAGGGAGAACTGAAATGCACAGGAAAGTTTGGATGCAGAGCTGTGGGATGGTCAACTAAATCAATATTTACACAACTGCATGTGTAGTGCTGTAAAAGGGAAGATCAGCACACAGTTACAGCATCATTTGGAGATAAGTGAAGCTCAGATCACCAGTTTTATGTGTGCTACTCTAGAATGCTACTGAGCAAGCAGCAGTTGTGCTCCATCTGTCAGTGTGTCCTCTGCTGTCACAGGATGCTTGCTGTAGAGCAGACCATGGTCTGCTTCTTTCCATTATGGATGAGGCTGGATTGTCCTGTGATTTTTCTGTACACAGAATTACAGTGTCTCTATAACCAGTTTATATTTTCTCTTGGTTAAAGAGCAGCTTGTATGTCAGGATTAATATAAATGAAGACAAAAACTCTATTTGTGCTTGCAATTCCTAAGAAACATGTCACCTTTGCTTTCCAGAGAGCATCAGAAGCTGAGAGTATGGACTGGTTGGGAAGTGATCAGAGGGAGAGAGGTACCAGATCAGCTGTGCCTGCCAACAGTGGGGAGTGGGATGAACACAGGGTCAAACATTATCCTTGGGGGATTTCTTTTCCCTGCTTTCTGTTTGGATTTTCAGAACCATTTCCTCCTAAAAACTTGTGCAACCCTGTTTCTCAGTTAAAAGGCTTTTAAAAATTTTAAAGCTTTTTATTTTATTGCCTTTTTGATGAGTGATATGAACTGCATATAGACTACATTTCGCTCCCCTTCATTAACGTTGTAAATTAATTTAGGACTGATTTAGATGCAGGATTAACAACCTGAGGACTAATCCACTCTTTATTCAGAGGACATAATCAGGATGAGCATCTGACATCACTCCATGAGTTAGCAGGACCATCTCATGGGGAGCAAACAGTATTTGTGTGTCTGCTGGCAGAGGAACTGTTCAGGGTTAGGGAGACACCTGGCCTGGCCCCAGCTTTGCTCCAGGCTTCTTCTGCACCCCTGGGCAAGTGCTCCTACACTGCACCATTTCTCTGACTTTAACATTGAGCAGTCTGGTTTAGAGAAAAGACAAAAGATTAGAAGCAATGTTTGTGGTGGTTTAGGGCAGCATCTTTTGTTTAAGCAGGATTAAGGATACCTGGGCCATGGGCCACCTGCCAACACAGAAACTTGGTAAGTGCAGGAATGGATTTAATAAGCCTCTATCCTTATTTACATGGCATGTTTTATTTTCTGAGCACTCTTTTCCTCTGATAGCATTGTGATTAGTACATTATTATCTATACTGCAGAAGCAAAGTCAAGTCCTCAGTTTTCAGATAAGCAAAAAAACCCAAGAAAAACACTGCTTTTCTAAAAGCAACAATTACCTGTTAAAAAACTTGACACACTCAAGAGAAACCCTGCACTATCTCAGTGATGCTGTTTTCAGATCTCCTGTGTGTTTGCCAGAGAAATAAATAACATATCTTGCAATTAACAAATGAATATCCTGCTGAAGTTAGCTTTTACTTGCTGTCAATGAATAATCTTCAGAAGGATTTCATCCACTGAAGTGAATAAAGATTAAATACATGCTTTGGCAAGTGTCCTTTTCCACCAGAATATTTTCTTGAAAGCACTTTGTGTCTAATGATACATTGAGGACCTGTTCCCCTGAGTACAATAAATAAATACAAATAATTGCTGTAGAAAAGAGTGTGACAGACAGGCAGTGCCATTTTGGGCATAACTGATTGATGCTTTGTATAATCAGTGACACTTGTAAAGCTGAAACCTTCTGTTCTGGACACATGCTGCTCACATCAGATGAGCTGAGCTCTGCTGTCCCACAAGGACAGCATTTTTTAAACATTTTATACAAATTGTTATTAATTGTTTGCATTGCAACATTACCAAGAACTACAACCACAAATGAGGACCCTGCTGTGCCACTGGCTCCAGGAAATAAAAAAGGAGGGGATATTGCAGTTCACATTGTTTGAAATCAAACATCAATTGATGGAGCTCCAGAACAGTCTCACCTTTAGTGAGATCATAAAGAATGAATGATTTTCTACAATTCAGTGTTGGCCACAATTTCACAGACAAGCTCCTGACAGGTGTTGGGTACCCACCATGATAGCATAGGAAAACATGTCATGCTGGCACACTATTTCAAAACCTAACAGAATTCTCACTTTTTCAGAGATATAATTGTTCCAGGGTGGCTCCCTCAGACAGATGACAGTGACAAGACAGCTCCAGCACCACAAATCCGTGACTCTAATTAATAGTTCTGCAGGAGCTTTTCAATGCAGACTGTTTTCTTAAAATCCTGCATTTCTTACAAATCCTGCTACTCCTTTCCACTCTCCAAGAGGATCAAACTGTGCTGTGGTGTGTGCACGAGACTGACTCAGTGTCACCCTGTGCAGCTCAGTGACACAGACCCCCCTCAGGACAGAGCCACAGAAGCTGGGGTTCTCCTGGGCTTGCTCTGCTCTGCCTAAAGATGTCTGAGACATGAGAATGCCTGCTCCATTAAAAGGACATCAGAGTTGCAATAATCCTTCCTTACACAACAAGAGAAATGCTGGAAGCTAGCAGCAGAATTCCAGGGCTCTTGTTCATCCATGAGTTCTCATGGATGCAGGGGTTGTTAGCCTTGCCTACAGCTTTCATCCTCGGGTTCTTGCCCCAGTGGGTTTTACATTTTCATGCCACACCATGCTCCCAGGGACTGTGCATTCAGCAGATTCTCTGTCAAGCACTTGAAGGGCAAAATACATCACACTTATTGCCAACTAAATAAGTGAACAGGATCCTGGTGTTGGTTTATCATGAGTTTCCTAATCCAGGGGAAGGAACCATCTCCTGTCTGAATTTAGTTC
This sequence comes from Ammodramus savannarum pratensis, assembly GCA_020466415.1. Lineage (NCBI taxonomy): Eukaryota > Metazoa > Chordata > Aves > Passeriformes > Passerellidae > Ammodramus > Ammodramus savannarum. The sequence continues at coordinate 29,961,516 of JAHXMQ010012343.1, read as the reverse complement.
TTATAAATAAAATAATTATTGGTCCATTCTACACTCAAGTCATTCTGAGACCCAAAATCATGCCCACAGCAAATCAAAGCCAAAAAAAACCCTCATGTTCATTTAGCTTCCCAGCAGGAGTGTATTTATTCACCTTTCTAAGAGCATATTTCACAATCAATATGCCCATACATCAGTATGAAGAAATCTTAGGCAAATGGAGTGTTACAAAGAGCAGAGAGAGAGGAAACACTTTCTTACCTGTCTGCAGCAAGCCAGCCCCGCTGTCTTTGACTCCAAAGTGCTGCTGGATGTCCAGTAACACACCTACAAGGAAAACAGAGAATATGCTCAGTGCCTTCAGCCTTTGACAAGCATTCAACTCAAACCTGCTGTGATGCATCAGCAAAGCTTCAAATTCCAGTTTAAACACACAACTTCTAAAGGTTGTACTTTTGTTTTTCCCTACACATGTACTCACAGTAATTTTAGGCTGCTACAATAAAAGCAGAGGTGGGCAGATGCAATATCATACAATGAGCCTGGGAATTAAATCCTCATGAATGGAACTGGTCTTTTCTTTCTACTTAAATTACATCAGGCTTTTCTTTTTGTGTGGCTTTTTTTTTTCATAATCCAGACCTCTTACTTCTGTTATTTCACAGAAATACAGGGAAACTGATTCTGCACCTAATGGTTTGACAAGACAGATTGAATCCAAGACAAGTTTTAACAAATCTCTGCTGGGAGGAGATATGACAGATTGATAGCAATGATGAAAGGTTTCATATTTAACTAGTTCTGGGGAGATTCTACTTTCAAAGCCAATATAACAAATTTAAAATATATTTAAATATATATTTAAAATACCTTAGTAAAGGTGGGTAAGTGACCAGATGCTCAGATTTAAAGCAACTACAAGCAGAACCAAACCAAATCTTCTGCCTTCCTTGAACCCCAATAAATTAATTGGCACAAGCAAAATTAGCAGGTTTTGAAGTATTTACACATTCAACTGGACTTAACATTTTTGTACCAAACACTTCCACACATGTATGGGACAGCCATGTTTCTGTAACCAACAAACCAAGATGAAAACCCAGAGCAGAGCTTCAATAGCTCATTTGGGGCACACAGGTTTGCCAAGCTCTCCATTGTCCAGTGGTCTCAGGTGCAAATCCATAGGCCTGAATATTTGCCAGTGGTCCAAATAAGCAGCATCTGACTTCCTGGGTCTGGAATTGAGGCTGCTGCTCTCTTTAGATCTGGGACTTCCTTGTTTTGACCATTGTCTTCCCCAAACCTGAGTTATGCAAGTTTCTTTTCTAAAAAGAAGAAAACCATTCTCTAACCACACTGAGCATCCACAGAAGTTCACCTCCAGCTCAAATTCTGATCCAAGGTTTTATCCAAAGTCATTCTCCTCATCTCTGCAGGTTACAGAAATCAGCTGAGCACCAACCTGAATCACTCACCATAAATGTCCCAGCTTTTGGGACTGCCAAGATCACACTAAATGACAAACACAGGGAGATAAAAGACCCAGAGATAACCATTCCCAGAAGACATCTGGGACAATGCCAAGGGAACAGTCATAAATTAAAGACACTAAAGGAAAAGAAGAAGATGGAGAGAAGGAAAGAAAAAGCAAGAAAGCTCATTTGAGCTATTCTGTACTATTTGTATATCCTTATTTACTCAGGACAGCATTCAGGTGGGTTTTAGGTCTCAGCATCTGCCCAGAAACATTAGTTCAACCTCCTGCAACACCTCCCACTTCCCCATTCTCTCATCAGAGTGTTTAGCCCCAAACAAGAGGGCTGAGGGTGGGGAAGGGTGTGAACCTCACTCATGTATGGCATTGCTGATAAACGTGGGGAGATGCAGAGCCAGGCTCTTCACTGGTGCCCAGTTAAAGAGGCAAAGGGCAACAGCTGAAACCTGGGAAAGTCCATTTAAAAACAAGGAAATGAATTTTTACTGTCAGGGAGGTCAAGCTTGGATGTCCAGAGAGGTTGTGGGTTCCCCATCCCTGGAGATATTAAAAACCCAACAGGACACACTTCTGTGCAAGCTGCTCTAGCTGAGCCTGCTTTCAGCAGGGGGCTTGGATTAGATGATCTCCAGAGGTCACTTCTGACCTAATTATTCTGTGATTCTGTACTTTTCTGAAGGATTAAGTGCCTGATTACATCCATCCTGACATAGTGTTCCCCTGGCCTTTCTTTTCCTTTGGAACATTGCTGTCTACTACAACTTCAATTTGTAGTAGAAATTTCTTTGCTTTTTCTTGGCTGGCAGATTTAACTCCATTTACAAAGTGCCCTGGCATTTCTTGACTGTGCTTTTCTAGTTTGCTCCATTAACAATTGAGATATCATTATCCAGACAGCAAATGATGAGCAAAAATAAAATTCCATTTGCCTAGCAAACCCCTGAGTGGTGTAGCTGACTTACCTGCTCCCCTTGGTGTTCCACCCTTCTACCAAAAAAAAAGAAGTTTCTTATGCCACCCAATGTAGAAACCTCACTGAGCTGAACCAGCTCTGAGCACTTTGGGCTCCAGTACTGCTTGGTCCCACACTGCCACATCAGGCAAAGCTCAACAAGTCAAAACAACTCCTGGGCACTATAATCCCAATTTTAGAGACATTGAACTCATCAACATCCCCAAGAACAATGTGGAAGAAGAGAGGAAATGCCAAGTACAATATTTTCCCATGCTCTCCTATCATCACTCAGTTGTGCTGCACAGAAATGAAATATTCTACTCATTGCTTGCAGCTGAGCAGGGGGCTGGCCTAGATGGAATATATTCCATAGGGAATACACTCACATATCAGGAGATCTACCCAGCACCCTGAAAGGTGGCTCTACCACCTTCAGCAACATATTCCCATATGACAGAATGCCAAAGAAGCACATTAAACTTCTAAAAGTATGAGAAGCAGGAGCCTGGGATGTGATGGAAAACAGACTTTTGTGGATTTGCATGAAAAACCAGAACAGAAAGAAGAGGGGATTATAATGGTGCCTACACAAAAAAAAAGCAGAGGAGAGTTTCCAGTTTGTGACAAATTATTTGTCCAGTGACAGTGGTTTTGCCATCCTACAGACCTTAATGAGTTTTACAAGCTTGAACTCCTGTAGCCACAAATTAAATACATTTTGGACACAGACATGCAGACACTTGGATTAATCCTACAATTTCATCCTGGTGGTGGAAAGTAGGTTCTGTGGAGAGTCAGGACAATGCAGAGCCACAATTATAAGTCCTGTATGACCTTGGAAGGTCACAAGAGGATTAAGAGAGATCTGCATGTCTAAATGGCATGGATTTCCTTCTCCAAGTTATTTTATATTCTCTTTGGACTGCAGGTGTTTTGATTTGGGTTTAGAGCATTAAATTAGAGGCACCAGTGGGCAGATGATGCAACACACCTGTGAAGTGATAGTAGCTGTCTGCTGTGGGAGTTTTCCTGCTCAGCCACTCCTCCTCCCCTGGATTCACTCAGCTCTGTTTGCACCTCACCGTGGCAATGACTCACCCCAGAATTTAATAAGATTTAGGGATACAATTAAGCAATGATAGACCAGGGGAGAATACAGGAAAATGATAGAGCTTTTGACTTTCCCTTCTGCTCTAGATGATGGGAAGGGAGAGAGCTGGAGCCAGGCTGCAGACAATGACCACGTTGCTTGCAGGGCTGTGTCTCACAGCACCTGATGCAACCAAGAGGTGAAACCACCACACAGCTCATCCCTCTGACCCAGGAGGATCTCAAAATAGCCAAGAGCAGCACCAGCCTTCCTGAGAGCCTCTCTGGAGGGCTGCTGGCCATTTGGGATGGCTCTATGATTACACAGCACCTTGTGCTCTCCCACCTTTTATTTCTTAAGCACGTTGTGTATTTTCAGGGCTGAGCAAACATACAGGAAACGTGGTGCCAATCTCCCAGAGCATCTCAGCAGCTGAAGCAGACACTGTTAATGCTGATGCAGATTTGGGACTCAATGAGATGAAACACAGGCAGCACCCAGCCAAGCAGTGCTGATCAAGATGGGCACAGGGACAGGAGTTAGTGGGAGCCCAGACAGAAGAGCACAGACTGGTTACTGCAGCCATCTCCAGGGCACTTTTACCAGCCCTAATGGCTAAGAACCTACAGACACCAAGGCAGCTATCAGCCTTTTGTGGGCACTGGGCATGAAGAGGACTTTGAGGAGCAATGTGGAGGATAAAAGGTCATGGAGTGCTACAGATAGGGAGGGACATGCCTGACCTCATCACTCACAGGGTCAGAGGGTTTCTAGGGTACTGCTGATATTTTCACTGATCATTTCACAATCAGTGATTGTAAAAGACCTGATTCTGATGTGCTTTTGGAATGCAAATCCACATTCAATGGCCAGGTTATCTCTGTTTTAGGGGAAATACTTTGGGAAAGCCAAATATTCCTGGAAGTGAGCAGTTCACACCTCACACAGGGAGGTAGGTGGTCCAGATGAGGCATGAGGCAAGCTGCTTGCCTAAGTAGGTTTTGTGTCCCTGATCTAAATAGGTTTTGTGTCCCTGATCTAAATAGGTTTTGTGTCCCTGATCTGAGCTACAACAAATCAAAAGCTGCAGGGTTGTATGTGGGCTCTTCACCAAATACTGCTGCCTGTATACATTGCCACGATCAGAAACAGTGTCCATTAGCCAAACCACAGTGAAATGACAATTTCAAAGCAAAAAAACACATTAGAGCCTCCCTGGGACAGCCCCATTTTCCAGTCACCAAAACAAAACATCATGATTTGCTTTCAAACTGCTTCCAAGGCAGGTGCCAAATGTAGAGTTGGGCTGTGCATAGAATGCAGAGGTATAGAAGTAAAGGCACAGGTTTGCAGCTCACATTTTTAAATACTCTGTGTGTGCTGCAACACCACTGGCCAACATAACCACTTAAGAAAGCATGTTGATTTTTAAAGGCATTTTTTAATGGAGAAAAAGGGTGGTGGTTGAAAGGAACCAGCACGTGGTTTTTTTCCATAGGATACAGGATGTGTGCCCCCTCCCTCCTGCCCCACTGCAGGTCTGGACCTCTCTTTATGGAACCCACACTCTCAGCTCTCTGAGAGCCTGCACAGACTCTGTACTGACAATACTGTTTGTTCTATTACCTCTTGCTGCCCACCTCTCTTCTTACAAAGGCATTTCCTTCCCAGACTGTGGTCCCTGGTACTTCCAGAACCTTCCTCAGAGGGACAGCCAAACCTTCTATCCATTAAAGACCCAAACCACCTTCCTCCCATCAGGCTCTTCCTCATGCCTGCAGCCATGTTCAACCTCCTTCAAACAAAGCATTAAGGAGGCAGAGGAGTGGTGCAACACACCTGTCTCTTTAGAGACATGTGAACAGATTAGGTGGAGAGAAGTTTATTCTGAAGTCTCTGTGATTGTATCTTCTCTGCAAGCCCAAGGTGTAGCAGCAGTTCACACACTGATCCCTGAGCTTCAAACGAGCTGCTTCAGCTCAGCCACCCACCAGCTATTAAACACCAGCGTCACAATTGGAGTCCTATTTAAATATTCAGCTGCAGAAAACCACCGTGGTAGCCCTACTGATATTTGTACCTCAAGATAAATTCCCACTGCTGCCAGAACTAGCATGTCTAGAATATAAATGCAGTATTACCTTCTTTGGATTGCCATGAAAGCATTCCCTGCCTGCTCTTCAAGTACTGATAAATGCCTGGTGACATCTGGCTTGAAAACATTGACAGGAGCTTCCTTAGGATATAAACACCAACTTTCATTCTGCAAAACTAGTTTCCACTGTTGCATGACACAACAATACACACTGGTGAAACAGTCTTTGGTTTTGAAATAATGCTGCAGGATTAAAAAGAAACAAACAAAACAAACCCAGCAATTAGACAAATCAAAACAAGGGTTTCCTAAGATCTGCTCACACTGGAATGCATGAAACTTGTGACCTAGAAAGCACAGAAAAAACTGCCAACACCCACAGCAGCGTCCTTTGGAAGGGGTTTCCCTGAGTAATAGAACAGAGTGCTGGGAAGAGACAATCACAGCAGCTTGAGCTGAAGATCAGAGTGAGCCAGGATCCTGATGCCATTCACAGGACATGAAACAGCTGCTTAAAAATCACAGAATAGAATCAGAGAATATCCTGAGCTGGAAGGAACTCACAGGGATCACCCAGCCCAGCCCCTGGCCCTGCACAGACACCCAACAACCCCACCCTGGGCATCCCTGGAGCATTTTCCAAACTCTCTGGGGCTCTGGCAGCCTCAGGGCTGTGCCCATTCCCTGGGGAGCCTGGGCAGTGCCAGCATCCTCTGGGGAAAGAAGGTTTTCCTGATATCCAGCATAAACCTCCCCTGACAAAGCTCCAGCCATTTCCTAACAAAACCCCAGAGAAATGTGAGAGTTCACAGCCCTCACAGGCACTGAGAGCCTCCCACACCTGCAGAAGGTGATGAGTGCAGGCTTGTCTCACATGATGGTTTTGGACTCTCAGGACACAGCAGAGGAATTGCTGCTCACTCCAAGCAGCATTTGCAGTGGGTTTTTGGAAGGACAGGTGCTGTGAGCTCCACAAAGCACACACTACTGCCTGGGAAATGAAATAGAAATGCCTGTCTGAGGTGACATTGCTGTTCTGAATCAAAACCAGTGTTATCCTCAGAGACTCACACCACCTATCACACCCACTTTTTCCATTCACTGTTTTTGTCATTATTATAGTATCAGCAGGGAAGTATCTGAGCTATTCATTTATTCATTCATTCCCAAAGGCTACTACTGGCTTACCTGCATAGCATGTAACAAGTAATTAAGCATCAGGGAAAAAAAAAAAACAAGGAATGTGATTAATGAAGAACATGGAGAAGTAGTATATTAAAAAAGCAACTTCTTGCTCTGGCAGTAATAAATGATGGTTTCTCTAACACAGCTCAAACTGTAATGTGGTATGCAAAGTCTGAGCACAAAATTGCCTGGAAGACTGGGAGGAGATAAAAAAGTTCATCAGGTGTAGAATCGATTAGCACAAGGCATAATTACCACAGGGTCAGGGCGTCTGGGGAAGGCAGCACAGGACAGCCAGTCTTGTTGGGATTAAAAAAAAACCAAACCAAAACAAAACAAATAGGAGTTTGAATGTAACCATGGCTGCCAAATGCTGGGTGCCTCATTGGTAAACCCACACCCTAATCAAATCCTTCATCTCCTTAATTACAGTGTATGTCTGTTCCCAGGACTGTGGCTGGGAAGGATGTCCTTGTCAAATAGGGAACATGGGATACTTGGCCAGCATGAAACAAAGAGCTTCAATAATTTCCAAAACATGGAACTTTTTCCATTTATGACCCATTTCAACAAAAGCTCTCAGCAGTAAGACTTGCAAATGGCATGGGCCAGATGTGAGGAGGAGCTCACAGTGTCACTTCCCTGTCCTCTCCACTGGGACACAGCTCCCTGCAAGGAGATCCCTCATCTCACCCTGCCTCATCTCACTTGCAGACTCCTGCTCAGCCTATAGAATCAGCCTGGCAGCTCCCACAAGCCAAGGGAAGACTTCAATTAGAGATAAGTGACAGGATTTGGCTCAAAGGACAGACTAAAATGAATTGGCACCTAGACCTGAACTTAAAACCAAACTTACTCATTGAGACTTGGAACAGTTCCTTTATGTGGAATGGGAAAAATCAGAAGCTCTTACAAATCTGAAAAACCAACAGAAACTGAAGTAGTAGCTGAGGTTTATATCAGTCATCTGAAAGGATAGGAACCATTAACTTTCAGGCAATGCTTTCTCCCACACCCAGCAGCTCCAGCTCAGGACTCAGTTTAGACCCAATTTCTGGGGGTTTTTATCTCATGCAAACACAGAATGAAACACAATCTTTACCAGAGGGAAAAAAAAAATACTCTTGGGACATTTTAGATCTAAGCAGCAGCCTCACCAGATTTTCACATCAAAGAGGAGAGCCTCAAAAAATAATGTTATTATTTCAATTATTCAAATCTCAGAAAATTCAGATACTCCCCCAATTCACATTCTCCTCATGGACTCTGTGGCAGAAAAAATTGGGCCTGCCACCAGAAGCTCTACTTGTCTTCTGCCTTTCTAATCTTTAGACAAGACTAACAAGTTGAGCTAATTCATGCAGTGAAACATATCTCAGAGACTTTGTATATGAACTAATTAAAATAAAGAAAACCAGTATGGATAATGATAGAGCAAATCAAGTGCATATGAATTCAGTCAGTGACTCACTGCTCCCTTGTTTTCCTGATTGGAAAACTTGGCTTATCACCATACCGGGGTGACGATGAGTCAGGAAACTGGCATGAGCCACAAAATGTAAGGAAATTAGAATAAGTATCTCCAGAATCTCTTTTTTGGACAGATTTTGGAGATTTTTGCTGTCTTTGTATGGATATGGTTATAGACTTCACAGTTGGAACCTCATGGTTTTCTGACTTGATAAAATCAAGAAAGGAAAGAGGCATTTATGAGATCCAGAGACAATCCATAATGATTGGGCTCTTATTCTCAGAATCAGTTTGATGCCTTTACTTTCATAAAAATAAATATTTTAACCAAATACATTTGAAGCATGTTACCATATTCTGCTGAATGCTTGATACTCCCTTATCAAGTAAATAGGTGTGCATTAATCACTTGGAACCAGTCAAAGCACATGCAAATATTTTAACAGCACTAAAGTGAGAGCTAAGAGTGTGCATGGCATGAGGTTAACAGTTCTAAACCCAAGTCCATGCCAGCACAACCACTTTGCTGCCACCTCACCCACACAGACCATGAGAACTTGCTCTGTTACACCTTCTGACACAGCACCTGTTGGATTTTAGGTTTTCAGGCAAATTGGGAACACAAATCCCACCAAAAAGCCTGGGCTGTTATGTGCACTTTTGTGTATAAGCCACTGTGTCTCTGGAGCTCATTGATTTAATTTCACAATAATAAAACTAAATTCAAACTGTTAAACTAAAAAAAAAAATCAGACAAAAAATGTAAATTTCAAGGTTGTGAAGGTGAAAGGAAGAAATCCTCAATGTTCTCCAGTTCCACACTCCAGCACTTTTTACCCATTTCCTTTTCTCCTACAGCTCTGCACATTTCTGTGACACAGGAGACTGAATGAACTGGGCTAATTAGTGACTGATGATTTACAGCAGATGACAGCTAATTTCTCCAGTTAAGAAGATTTCTATCAAATCTGTAGAAATGTGCACCCAGATTGGACATACTTCCAAGTGACTGCATCTCATCTCCCATTTGCATTTTGCTCTGCTTGGCAGTGCCTTGCAGCTATTTCAGAACATCACAAGCTGTCCAGGGCACATTGCTATATTGTATGTAATTGTAAGGAGCTTGCTATTCTTTTTTACCACAAAGAATGTTTTACAGAATGCAAGGGGGATGCCAGATGCAGAGGCACCTTGTACAGAGGGATCTGCAGAGGAGCAAAGCAGCCCATCAGGGAATGCCAGGCACATTCCAGGCAGGTTCCTGCAGTGCACGACTGTCACATTTCCCAATCAAAGAGTGAAACATCCCCTGCCATGGTCCTGGGCTAACAAAGAGCTCTTGTCATCAGCTTCATGCCAGTCCAGGGGTGTCAGAGCACACCTTCAGTGCTCCTGCACACTGATTTTCACAAGTGGCTGTGCAATGGTAATGTCCACTACACAAATCTCCCTCTGTGACCTCTCATGAGGCTTTAAGTGCACAGGCAGGAAAAGCTGGAATTGTCCATAGCATCTCGTCCACAGATTAAAACCTGGATAAAACTGTGACACTAACTTGGTGCTGCCATCCTTTTTTAAGACAACAGGAAGGAAATCTGTAAAAGAACCCAAGGCCTCACTATTTCAAGTAGCAACCTAAGCCTTGTTTAAAATTCCAGATGAAGAAGCTTTTGGACTCAGGTAAAAATACTTACCCTAACTTTAGTAATCCAGAACAGCCTTTTACTCCTAGACACATGCTTTAAACACCCCTGAGACTGCTGCTGAACATGGCAGGTGGGTTTATGAATCTGTCATCCTGCATGAAGAATCATGGAATGGTTTAGGTTGGAATGGATGTTAAAGCTCATCTTGTTCCAAAACACTGCCATGGCCAGGGACACCTTCCACTGTCCCAGGCTGCTCAAAGCCCCATCCAAGCTGGCCTTGGGCACTCCAGGGATCCAGGGGCAGCCACAGCTGCTGTGGGCACCCTGTGCCAGGGCCTCAGAACCCTCACAGGGGAGAACTCCTTCCTAGTCTCCCATCCATCCCTGCTCTCTGGCAGTGGAAGCCATTCCCCTGTGTCCTGTCCCTCCATCCCTTGTCCCCAGTCCCTCTCCAGCTCTCCTGCAGCCCCTTCAGGCCCTGCAAGGGGCTCTGAGGTCCCTCCTGAGCCTGCTCTTCTCCAGGCTGAACAAGCCCAACTCTCTCAGCCTGTGTTCATAAGAGGGAGGATAAAGCTGCTCCAGGGGCACTGTAACACAATGCTTCCTTTCATCCATCTCTTTTCTCTCTAGAGCACCATAATTAGGACTTTTGGGGTCCCCTCACCCACCCTGATCTGGAGGGCACTGTGATCCCTACAGCAGTTTCCCATATCCAACACACATTCCCTTCCTCCTTTTCCTTCTCTCCATACTGGTTTCAGTTGGGAAACTCTCCCATCACAAGTGCACTGATCTGCAAGAATCCCACTATCTGCATGATGCAAATAAATCAAAAGGTTCTGTTTCATCCTCACATGCTCTGGGGGAGATGTTTTTCCCACAGATGAGGCTGAATGGGGGTACATTCCTGCACACTGCCCATGTTTGGGTCCTGGAACCACCCTGAGCTTTCTGTCACAAGGGTTTGAAGCAGCCACTGTAGAGCTCTAACCATGGGCATATTTTAATTTATGTATGAGTGGAAATGCCCTCCTGTCACTGCCCATTCCAACATCTCCCTCAGATTAAAACACCTTTCCCTGAGCACAAAGCAATGTGACACTCCTCACGTGCATTGATCTCCCACAGACACACACTGAGTGTTTTTATTTCATTCTGGGTCCTGCTCAAGCTGTGTCAGGTCACAACTGAGTATGGTGCCCACCTGTCCATTAGTTATTCTAAGCAAAGTGTCTTTAAATTAATCTCACTGACAAAGCAAGTGCCTTTGTACAGGTAATTAGTGAGAGCACACAGCTATTCAAAGATCTGTGTAGAGCACAAAAGCTTGTAAAGAACCCACAGCTTACCCACAGCACTGTTAGAGAAAAGAAACCAGCTCTGGAGTTATCACAGGAGATATTTAAATGCCTCGGTCTAACTTCTTAAAATGATCTAGTAAAGAATTTACTGTGTTCCACAACAGGTCCATGGCTGATATAGCAAAAATCTGTGGATAAAACCTTATACCTGCATGAGAGTGTGTACTCACATGAGAACAGGGACACTAAAATAAGCATGGGTTATTTTTTAGAAGTGAGGGCTTCTCCAGACCTGCAAGGACTCAGTGGTGTGGGCATGTGGCTGCAGTGAGAAGTCCTCACAGCACAAAGTGCAAGTTGCAGTGGATTTTGGAGCTAAAACACCCTTCACAGGAAGGTTTTTGATTCTGCCAAGCTGCACTGCCACAGGACCTGCATGACAAGGGCCATGGTAACAGGACAGTGATGCACACTCCTAGGTGACAGAGCAAAACCTGAATTCAACCCTGAATTAGGAGACAGGGCTGCTCTGCTTTCAGTCCTGACACTACATCACTATTTAACCTTGGGCATGTTACTTGATCATGCAGGATTTCAGAGTCTGCATTAGCCTAATGAAGATAATAACAATAATCATGTGTGTCACAGATACAGTTGGGCTTGGTTATTATGTTCTCATGAAGTGCTTGGAAGAGCCCCAGATGAAAGGGAAATTAGGAGAAGGAAGATTAATTATAAGATGTGCATCCCAAATAAAAACCAGACAGGAACATTGTTGTTGCTGTTATTAGTGGAGAGTCTGTCTTATTTAGGCCAGCTTTTATTTCTCTGTTGGTAAAGCAGACCCATTTTAATCACTTTCCACGTTCAAATTTTATTTGTAGATGGTAGGCAGCTGATAAAGGCTGCTGAGCTTCTGATATTGCAGACATAAAAGCCTTTGATTGAAGGTCTGATTTCACAGTAACCACTGTCTGTGATATGACAGGCCTGACTGTGTTTTTACTGTTGTGAGGCAAAACAAGGAACCAAAAGTTTACTGTGACTCTGAAGGAAAGACTGGGATTGAAGAAAAGGAAACATTTCCTGTGGCTAAACACACCATAGTGAGCATAGTCATAGTGGGAAACATTACACTGAAATTATATCAAAATTGGGTAGTTAACAAAAACTTGTGCAAATGGAAACATCTTTTGTACAGTGATTTTGTCTCAGGAAGTACCAAGTATTTCTCATTTAGGTTTGTATCATTTCCTGTTTCAACATGGGAAAAAGGGACAGAGGGAAAGGCACAGGGATCCATCTGAGCTCACATCTAACTGAGCAGCACAGCCCTGAGAGACCCAAGAGCTTCCCCAAGCCTCAGCCTGGGCTGCTCTCCCTGGAGCTGCCTCCTCCTCTGCCAGAAACCAACCCCTGTTCCTCCTGCAGCCTGCTGAGAGCACCCAGACACACTGCATCCCAGACACACTGCATCCCAAACTGCATCCCAGCTAAACTGCATCCCACACAAACTGCATCCTGGACAAACTGCATCCAGACAAACTGCATCCCACAAAAACTGCATCCACACAAACTGCATCCCAGACACACTGCATCCACACAAACTGCATCCAGACAAACTGCATCCACACAAACTGCATCCAGACAAACTGCACCCCAGACAAACTGCATCCAGACACACTGCATCCAGACACACTGCATCCAGACACACTGCATCCACACAAACTGCATCCACACAAACTGCATCCACACAAACTGCATC
>JAHXMQ010012343.1:29833695-29948432 GCA_020466415.1 Ammodramus savannarum pratensis | reverse complement strand
AAACTGCATCCAGACAAACTGCATCCCACACAAACTGCATCCCAGCCTGCTGAGAGCACCCATACACCCCAGAGTCACTGAGGATGGAAAAGATGTTCCAGATCATGGAATCCAACCTGATCCCCACCTTGTCACCCAGCCCAGAGCACTCAGTGCCACCTCCAGACATTCCTTGGACACCTCCAGGGATGGGGACTCCATCTCCTCCATGGGCAGCCCCTGACAATGCCTGAACCCCTTTCCATGGGGAAATTCCTCCTGATGTCCAGCCTGAGTCTCCCCTGGTACAACTTGAGGCTGTTTGCTCTCCTCCTGTCCCTGTTCCCTGGGAGCACAGCCCCACTTTCCCCTGGCTGTCCCCTCCTGTCAGGAGCTGTGCAGAGCCACAGGGTCCCCCCTGAGCCTCCTTTTCTCCAGGCTGAGCCCTTTCCAGCTCCCTCAGCCATTCCTCACATGACTGACTCTTCAGACCCTTCCCCAGCTCCACTGCCCTTCTCTGGACACGCTGCAGGCCCTCCATGAATGCCAAACTTCAATCCAGCATCATCCAGTGACAAATACAGTTCCAACTCCAACTTCACTGTGATACCAAATTTCATTAAATATCCCTTGGGGTATTCAGTAATGAATTGCTTAAAAAATAGATGAGTACAGAAACCTGGGAAAAAATCATTAACTGCACATAGTTTCCAGGACACACAAACTCCTTGCTTTCACCTTGCATAGAAAGTTTTCAAGTTTAAAAAAAAAATAGGGTGGTATTGAACCTTTCATTTCTCAAGAGTCAGATTTTTGAAAATTGTTGTCAGCAAGTCACCTACACCTTAATTTGTGGTAATTAACAATGCACCAGAAGAAATAAAGTACATAGCCTCCACTTGTTTCAGGAGACACTGCAATACAGCTAAAGAAGGAGTTTCACCCCTTAACTATAAACAGCAAAAGGCTCTAATTTGTTCAGCTTTGCTCATGAAATGTGCATTAATTCCTTAATGACAGGTGCACCTTGGAGTCAGGACAGCTAATCACTAGATCAGGAGTTAACCACAGCACAGGGCTCAGAGAAGCCCACATCTTTTTCAAAGAAAGCCTTGGCAAGGTCCCACAAACCAGTTCACAGCAAGTTTATAGCAAAAGGTTATTTCCTAAAAGCAGAACTAATGATCCCTGTTTTTCTATGGCTTTATGCTTGAGACAGCAATCTCCAAGCTTTTTCAGAGGTGGTGGAGATTTAAAATCTTTTGCCTTTGTGGTTTCTTTCACATCTCATGAACATTAAACTCATCTTCCAGGGACTCCCTCCTTGCCCTGCCTCCAAATGTCTGTGAATCCTCCAGCAGTATTGTATCATGAGGAAATCTTCCTTCTAGTATGGCCAAAATTGCCAATGGATTAAAACAGTTGGGGAGGAGGGAAATAATGAATAATCCAGAGAGTAACAAACATACAAAATACTCTCTGTTTAAAAGAAACTGCTTCCATTGCAATTCACATCTCCATTTATTGGAATTGCTGAAGTTCTTTTATTTTCTATTCCCCATTCTTTCCCATAGTGACTTTCCTGTTTCAGAACAGCCATCTGCTTCACAGGTCCAGAGACAGCCACAGCAGCTCCTCCTTTCCATACAGAAGCAGTATTATTCCACAGCATCTATAAACTTGGAAATGTGTGCATTACCCTTTGTCTCTTACAACTCTCTCTTCTGTTAATCAGCACTGTCAGTCATTTAGTAAAACAAACACCACATAACTTTGGTGGTGGTTGGTTTTTGGGGCAGTTCCTACCTCCCATTCCTTATCTCAGGTTGTTATGTAAGAAGTAGAAAGCTGTTAAAAATTCAGAGATAATCAAAATCAGTCACAGGTGCTGCACACAAGGGACCAACACTGAAATAAAGCAAACAGACCCTTCTTTTGCACAGAAATACCTAAACAGCTGAAGAGATGGGTCAGGAAGAATCTGCTTAGCCACCAAATGGAACACTGAAGGCAGAGCTTTGATGAAGAAGCCCTGTTGGTGTCCTGTGAACTTCCTTTCTCACTGAGAGAAGGAAAAAGAAAAGATCCATTTCAAAAGTAAAAGGCAACTCAGTCCAAAACCTGGACAATCAGTAATCCAGACACTGGTCCTGCACTTCAGTCACTGGTATCAGACACTTCCTTCAGGAAAAATGTCAGTCCTTTTGTTCATTTATTCTTGAGTTAGACATTAAGCAGAAAATGAAACACCTGAGCTGTATACCCATTAAAATGCTGCATTATGTCTAGGGGAGGAAATAAAAACAGTGCCAGTCTGAAGCAAAGGGAAAACCAGCCTCAGTGCTGTTTGGGTGTTGAAGGCAATGCACAGTACAGCAAAATGCTTGTGTGGTCAGTAAATTTAGAGTAAATGAGGATTCAGGAAGTACTGCAAACTCTGAGCACTGAGACTGATACATCAGATGTGACTGTTGGTACATCCAAGTGATTGTTGGATATAAGAAACTCCATGTCAAGCATTCTGCTGTGGGACATGCATGTTGGAGGAGGTGAGCAGGCTCAAGACCTCACCTAAGGGTGCTGTGTGTGTCCCACAGACTTTATCCTGCTCCTGCCACTGGCTGGAACCAGGCCTGGTTTCAAGCACCCTCCTGGTGCTGGAGGGGTTTGCTGGGCTTAGAGCACCTGCTGACCACTCTTCCATGAGTGCCTCCCCTGCATGAGGGGTTTGCTGGGGTGTAGAGGACCTGCTGACCCCTGCCCATATCAGTCCCTCTCCATCATGAGGGGTTTGCTGGGCTGTAGAGCACCTCCTGATCCCTGCTCCCATCAGTCCCTCCCCTGCATGAAGGCTTTGCTGGGCTCTAGAGCAACTGCTGACCACTCTTCCATGAGTCCCTCACCTGCATGAAAACTTTGCTGGGCTGGTGAGCACCTCCTGATCCCTGCTCACATCAATCCCTGCCCTGCATGAGGGGTTTGCTGGGCTGGTGAGCACCTGCTGATCCCTGCTCCCATCAGTCCCTCCATGGAGAAAGAGGAGGCAGCTCTGGAGGGAAGTGCAGAACACCCCATGGTGCACACAGGTGCCACTGAACACGTTTGAGCACATAAGGGCAGCAGGTAAATGCACCAGGACCTGACAGGAGACACAGGTGAGCTGCCCCAGCACAGAGCTGCTTTCAAACAGGCCAAAGCCAAAGCAAGGGTGCTTTCAAGTGAGGCCAAGCCCTGCTGTGAGTGGCACCCAAAGCCAGCAGAGCCCTGTGCAGGTCTGAGCAGGCAGGCAGGTGCCCCCAGGAGGGATGCACTCCACCAAGGCACTGCAGCATTCCTCAGCAGCCCCCGCACTGCCGTGCTTCTCAGCCAGGGCCCCAGCAGCAGTTTGTTCCTTAAGCTCTTCCCCGCAAGGTATTGGGGATGATGGAAATGAAAACAAGAGAAAATTAATCTTTTTATTAATTTAGAAAGATGCAATTCATGACTCATAGCCAGCTTGTATAAATAATGACATTGTTTAAATCTTATTTGTAATTATACTTAAAGCCAGAGACTTTCAAAGCTGCACTGAGAATAAGGCATCCAACTGTCTAATTTATTGTTATTTTAAGCAGGTACTGTATGCCCAAATTCCCTTGGCAGATTATATCTCAGTTTAAGTGTTTTGCTAGAGGTAATTTTCACATGTTCATGACAGCAGCAATGAGAGGAAGGAAATCAAACAAAAGAGAATTCCATCTATGTCATCCAATTTCTTCCTCTCTCTGGCAAGGCTGGAAGTGCTTTGTGCATGACTGAGAAACTGCACATTCCCTCTGCTCCACCTGGCTGGGCAGGGAAGAGAAAGTGGAAGTGAGGAAGCACCAAATGCAAGTGGTTTGGGAAAGGAAACAAACCAATAGGCTTTCTTTATCTTCCGTGCAATCTTAGAAAAATGAAAAACTGCTCTTTGTGCAACTTCTCCTTCTGAGGCACCTGCTCATTCATAACAGCAATGGTAATAAGGAACACAAACTCACAAGTAGATCACCCTGAAAGTCTTGTTCATACTTCCTCAGACTCCTGCAATCCCCAACCACAGACCTAAATTTAATAAGGACCAAAATATATGTATAGAAAAGTAGAAGTTACCAAGGGGAAAATAATTTGTGCTAATGCATTTATAAACCTGGAGCAGCAATCTGCCTAGGAAATTAGCCTGATTAACACCTCTCTTGAAATACCCATGGCATGCTTGGAGGGCACCTGCTGATCCTCAAGGAAATTGATGCAATTCTGAGGACCTGTCATACAGCTGGTAGATCTGGAAAAGTTGGACAGAGAACAAAAATGGTTGGAGAAGTGCCTAACATGTATCTACTGCTTTTAAATCCTTATCACAGTGCTGCACTTGTTGCATGAAATCCCAGATGTAGCAAACACATGGAAAATTATCAGCCTCCTAATATATATAGATGCTAGTAGCCAGAAGGATCACAGTCACCCATTTGTTCAGCACAGAAGTTGGGCTGGGAAAGAGTTACCATCCATCTTTCCTTGAAACTCTGTTTTAGCCATGAGAATTTCTACATCTAAGTATAATCAAACCCTAAAATCCTATATTTACTAGGATTGCAGGATATGTATTATATATTCAGAAAAATTATACCTTAAATCAGTTTAACTTTTTCCTTTCCCTGCTCCTAGGAATCTGGGGTGTTCCTCCCAAAATGAAGGAACTTGCCTTTCATGGCAACTCCAATTCCTATGCAATAGATTTCATTTTTGTTTTTTCTCCTGCTCGTTTTGCTCCCACTTTGTGATGGAACTGACACTGAGGAATCAGAGCTGCTCCTTGCACACTAAAACTGAAACCAAATAGAGAAGATTTTCCTTCTGTGTTCACAACCATGATCAGCAGTTTGACTTTTATGTGGCCATTATGTAAAAACACAAACACAGCGTTTTCCAACCTGGAACTGACTTTCAGTTCCTTCCTTGACTTAGCTGTGTGCCTGTCAGTGTCTGCTACAGGTAAGAAAATACAGCTTTGATATTTTCAGTGGCAGAGACTGAGAAATCCCTTGTAATTAATGCATTTTAAATGACCTGTAATTTCAGAGAACACCATTAATTCACCTCCTCACATGAGGGGTCACAAACTGCTCTTCCCTCTCTTCTGATACACCAAGGGCCCAGAGGAGGATTGCAGATATTGAGGGACAATAGACATTAGATGTTAAAAATTCAAGTGTTAGAAATGAAAAAGACATTTATCAAATGCAGACACAATCCATCCTACTCCTACCTTCTTTTTTGTATAATATCCTCCTTTTTATATTGTTATTAATGCCATTTTTGGGGAGAGAGGAGTAAAAAATATTCACCTCAAGCACACCACCCTAGGATACAAGAAAAAGAAAAGACTGCATAAAACATCTCTAGACATAAAGTTCCTGCTGTGTGCTGGAGGCAGAGTATATCACCATTCAGCTAAATGGTGCAATAGAGAAGTGGAGAAAAACTACAGAAATTGCTTTGAAAACAAAAACAAAAAACTGCTTTCCTGGAGCTATCATCAGGTTTGCTTGTCAGATTGGATACTTTTTTTCTATGCTCCATTCAAATGCAAAGAAAATGCTTGAGGAAAATTGCTAGTTCTGATATTTACACCCTTCACATATGCAGCTGGAATGAGATTTCTGCTGTGGTGGAGCAACAGCATCAACAAAACAGTCTAAGCCTAATGGCACTCACACTGCAAGCACTATTTAAACATATGCAAAGGATTTCTTGATTCCCTGCTACATATTTCCTAGTAAACTTCATGCTTATATAATTTTTAAGTACTTATTTTTACAGGAAATTTTAGGAAAATGGGCCAACTCAGGGTAAGATGAGTTTGGAGGTAGAACTGGAGGAAGGAGGTTAATAAAGGTAGATGGAGTAATGTGTAGATGTGGGATTTAGGGACATGCTGACCTTGGCAGTGCTGGGAATAGTGTCAGACTCAAAGGTCCTAAAGGTCTTTTCCAATCTAAACAATTCTCAGATTCCCTGAAAAACCTCCCCACTGCAGCAAGGAAAGCAGAAGCTTCACAGAGGTTCCACACAAGGCAAATCTTCCCTGAGTCACCAGCAAACATTTGTTATGTTTTAGTTTCCATCTGACAGCTCTGCCTCATGCCATGGCTTTCCAAGGAAGCACTTACAGAATCAATCCAAATTTTTAG
Organism: Ammodramus savannarum pratensis; assembly: GCA_020466415.1. Classification (NCBI taxonomy): domain Eukaryota; kingdom Metazoa; phylum Chordata; class Aves; order Passeriformes; family Passerellidae; genus Ammodramus; species Ammodramus savannarum. The sequence continues at coordinate 29,942,241 of JAHXMQ010012343.1, read as the reverse complement.
AGAAGTAGGATTTAAGAAATGCCATCTCCCATGAGATTTGGCATTCTCCTTAAAACAGCTGTTACTGAATACTATAAGACTAAGCTCTACAAACCCACATGGTTGTACAAAAAATCCCCCAAACAGGAAAAAAACCAGGCTCCAAATCCAGAATACAACTCTGTCACATCCAAAAGCTATTTATCTCTAAGTTCCACAGCAAAATTGAAAGGTCTCCTCATTATAGTGGCCACAGTTGTGGCAATTATTATCTATAGGGTGTAAATTTCCATCAGACTTCAGTATCATATCTTTTATTTTTTTGCAAACAGAAAAAAATAAAACTCTGCAGCCATAGAGCTACAGGTAAATAAAATCCTCTGCCTTTTGCTTTGTTAACAAAACACTACCATGCCTTAAGGATGTTGTCTGGGGTTTTGCCCCCACAAAAATTTAATTGCCTAATCTTTCTTATCCAATCAGCAGTGTCCCAGTACTTTGCTTATCAGCTGCTTATTCCCAGAAACCTGCCCTGCCCTGATCCTCTCACTGCTGCTCCCCAAGTCACCTGCCAAAGCAGCTGCTTGTGTGGCCATGCCCAGAGCAGAGAGGGAGCAAAATCACCTGCAAGGGAAAGGGAAGGGAAAGGGGGAGGTTTGCTACTGAATACTTTCCCCTCCCTGCAGAAAACATTGGCTGATTTGCCTTGTAAGACAAAATTAACAATGCTCCTGCCTAAAAATATTCCAGAAAGGCTTCAGAAATGACCAAAGACATTATTCCAGCTGAAGCTTGTACTAATCCTCACCTCCATTGCTCCAGGCTGGTTCCAGAGCCTCCTAAAGTGCTCTGAGTTGCATCAATTTCCTCTTCAAGTCCTTTGTACCAACTGATATGTTCTGAAACACATCCATTTCTGTCACAGTACAGGTATTTAAAAGCCCTCCATCAACCTATTTTTACTCACAGCCCTTGCCCTCTTTCTCCCTTTCACACACACACACACTCTCAGAATGAGCAGGGAAAGCTTCCTGTTTTAATGCACACTTCCATCAGCAGCAAACAAGAGGTGAGAAAGGAAATTAGGCATGCAAGTCAGCTCATTCACAAATTAAGTGCCTTTTCATTTGCAGGAGCACTGGAAGGCCCTGCCAAACAACAGGAGGTGAGCAGCAGTGCTTCTCCAGCAGCCTGGAAACAACTGGAGCAGGTAGAATACAGACACCTCCATTTCTCTGAGAAGCCATTTCAGGATCAGCTCCTCCTGGTTGCTGCTCCCAGTTTCCAAGCACAAGGCAGACATCAGCATCAGCACCAACACTGCAGTATTGATGACAAATAACAAACTTTCAGGGCCACTGTGAGCACTGATTGTTTGGGAGGAGTTTTTATGTGCCAGAGAGCCTTGCTGTGCTAGGTGGGAGAGCACAGAGAGGCTGTGCTGAGTTAGCCCAGGGCATGCAGCAGGTCTGAAGAATGGACCTGGGATGGAAGAATGGAATGGAACTTCTCCCTGTGCATTCCTGGTGTGCCTGCTGAAGGACCCTGACATGGCTGAGCCCCCCTCACTCCTTTTAACCCTTGCTGTCCCAGGGTGCAGCAGCTGAAGAGCACAGAGATTTCTGCAGCAGGATCTGCCCCTGTGGGCTCTGGGCTGATACAAACAGCAACACTCAATGGCAGTGCCCAAAACCAAGCTTGAGCCCTCTGTCCCTTCACCCATTTATCCTACCACAGGGAAATAAAGTAGTGAAATCCAGATCTCAGTTGTACAATACAAACACTGCAACTGCCCTGTATTCACATTAACATGAAGAGACTCGAGCCCAGCTATTTTCCTTCCAAACTATACATTACTCAACTTTGATCAAGATATGCATATCCTTTCCTCTCTGAAACTTTTCTCCCCAAAATAAACATTCCTCTTTCACAATTTAATGTCTTTCTAGAAACCCACCACTAACATTTCACAGCACATTTGAAAAATAGATGTTTGCAGCCTATCAAGTAAAGCATTTTGCTTAAATTACACACTCCTCTTTCATGAAATTCCAGCATGTGGTTTTGCCTTCTCCATTGCTGGGCCTGCACTAGAGAACACTGCAGGCCCATATTCTGCTTCATGTTAATCAACACAAAACCCCAAGAGTGTGTTGAGGAGCAGATAATGATGGTCAGCCTTATCACTGAGGTAAGGAAAGGCAGAGAAGGAATCCATGCCTCTGGATTCACACAGGTGATCTGTGTGCTAAGCAGAGCTCCAGATCCTGACAGAGCCCTTACCTGCAGCTCCTGAGTGTAAATGGAACCAGTCCACAACTGCTGTACAACCAAAGAGCATTTCAGACTCAAGATGCATCCATGACTGCTTTAGTAAGCAAGACTTCAGTAAATTTTAGAGCTGAGCAGAAAAGTAAAAATACCAAGAGCTGAAAGTACCTTTGTACTTGAGACTGACCTCCATCTACACTTCAGTTATCTCATAAGCCCCTGAAGATCTGAATAGTTGGTTAATTGCATTTATTTCTCATGTCCTCTTATTGAGAGCTCCATACTGAGGCTATGAGAGCACTACAGTCATAACAACAGCAGATGCCAAGAGGATAAAACTGATGTAAAAAGCAAACAAAGAGTAAGGTTAAATTTCTTTGGACTCCTAAAAAAACCCCAAACCCAACAAAACCAAGATGAAACCCAACTGAAATGATGAAAACCAGATCAAAGTGCAACTCACATCCATCTCTCCTTTCATCTCAGCATTTCAAGTTCTGAGATAAGATAAAAAATGATATATTCTTTCAGTTTATGACATAACAGTCAAACATATGGCATTAAATGAAGAGACTGGGTGCTAGCTGAGCCTCAAAGCATGTAGCTAATGATTTCAAACCAGCCAAAGGCTCATAGCAATAGCTGATCCTTCCAGCAGCTGATAGGAATTATACAGCAGGGAACATTATTTGGAGAATTCTTGGATTTTCCATAACAAATGCCTCAGAATTGTTCCCACAGTATTTTATCTCACATATTGAAGGATTGCAGAAGAGGACAGCCTGTTTCTCCAGCACACCCTTCTGCAGAATGGCTGCACTGCTTTCCACAGGGTACAAATTCACAGCTAACACAACCCAGGTGCTGCCTCCACACTCCCAGCAGACACCTCCTGCTCATCCTCATCCTCATCCTCATCCTCATCCTCATCCTCATCCTCACTGCCTGCCCAGGGCTTTCTGTCCCTGCAAACCCAGAGCTGCTCATCCTCCCTGCCAGGCAGGAGCCTCCCCCTCCACCAAACAGAGAAAAACCATGCTGAAGAGTTTAAAGTGCTCAAAATTCCAGCCCAGAAAGAGAGAGCTGCCCATGGCCAACATTTCTAAAGGCAAAATTACAGCATGTGGGAATTACAGATCTGCAGGCAAACCAGCAATTTGTGAGGAATTCAAGTGACCAGAAGCGACAAATTAGGACCACAACGCTAACAAAATTAGACACAGTCTCCTTTTAACCCCATCTCTATTTTAAGAGCTTTTTTTTTTTTTTTAAAGAGAGGGTTTGTATTTATTTTGTTGTTAAAGTTTCCATGACATTGGGCTGAGACTATTTAAGAACAATGTTCCTCCATCATTTACTCTCTTTACCTTAGGATGTGTAAAATTATGCCCATGCCTGTACAAGGAGGTTTCTCTCAGCCCTTGAACAGTGACAGAGATAAAATTCAGTAGCCACATGAAAATTTCAAACATGCTGCTTGACTGGAGGCTGTCAGCTCTGGGATTTATTTTTTTAGGTTCCCTTGCATTCTTCAGTCTTCTCCCAACTGGAGGCAATACTAGAATCAAAAGGCAACTCCTTCCCAATGAGATTCTCACTCATCTACAAGTCAATAGACTGAACTATGGAAAAACAAAACAAGAACCGAGCCAATTTCCACCCTCTCCACTCAATAACAATAAAATCACACAACAGCATCTTTAAAGCCCTGCCTGTTCATTTGGATAATTACTCTAACAGCCCATCTGAGCATGGCCTCAGCCCTGTCCCCAATGGAGAGACCAAAACCTGAAAGAGAAGGAGGAAACAGCTCATCTGCTGAACACAATGTTCGGAAATGTGAGGTGAACATTCCTCACCACAGCAAGATAAATGTTCCCACCCCACAAAGAAAGGGTTCATATTTCATATATTTTCCATTGTTTGAGCTTGCTTGTACATAAGCAACTACATTTAGCAATTACCAATGGGAGAGACTGAGCAGCTAAAAAGATTATCAGGTTTTTAACAATGCAACAGCAGAATCAATGAGGGAGGCTGCACCCTGTTCAGTTCCACCAATGTTCTCCAGTTCCAGCAGAGACACCTTCCATGGGTACTGTTACCTGCAACACTCACTCATGGGATCTGCATCATCTGCACAAACAAAAATTACCCATCACAGGAGAAGTTATCCACAGTGAGGGGTCTGCAGCAATGCACTCCCAAGGAAGCCAAACACCACCAATTTAGTGCTTAATCTCAGCAGGGCTCTTACACAGATCCCCTGTGCTCATCCTGTCTCACTGGTGTCTTCAGTGGTGCAAAGGGAGTGGATACACAGCTGTATGGAACCAAAGAATTCTGGATTGAATTAGTTAGTACTTTGAAACATGAAATATTTCAATGAGATGGCTTTGTGACATAAGGAAATACCCTGTAGGTAGTGATGGAGTGTTGGAGAGTTTTGCTCGGACATGGCTTATGGAGAGAGGCCATGAAGGTGTACAGCTGGTTGAAAAGTAAAAGGCAGCTGTAATCAGTAGTTTCTCAGGCTCAAACCTGAGAAATTTTACTGTTCATAAGAGCAGACCTGAGAAGCTACTGATTACAGCTGCCTTTTACTTTTCAAGCAGCTGCACACCTTCATGGCCTCTCTCCATAAGCCATGTCTGAGCAAAACTCTCCAACAATGGAGAGGGTGCTTTTGGACTGGTTTGACTCCAAGGAGCTCCTCAGGCAGTGAAGAGCACAGGAAGGGCTTGCACAGCCCTGGCAAGTCTCACAGCCTGGTGCCTGTTCCACACTCATGTGCTGCTGCATCTCCAGCCTGCCCAGACAGCAGCTGCTGTGGCTGGCACAGGGTCCTGCCCAGGGAAAGGGCAGCAGCCTTGTACTCAGGGGAGGCACAATGGCCAAGGATCTCAATAGAAACAGCAAGAAAGGCTTTACCCACCTACAAAGGGTTTCAAAGAGAAGTCTGCAGTGTTGCAAGAGTGACTGCTCCAGCTCCAATGACACAGCATCCTCACACAGTTATCACTGCCCAGCAAGTGCTGCCTTTATGTGTTCAACAGAAACCTCCTAACACTGCCTGCTCTAGCTTTCATTACATGCTCTGAAAGCACTCTTCTCCTGGACCCTTACAAAATAATGCAGAGTGTTTATGGACAAAGACAAGCTTTAGAAGGCTGGCAAGGAATTAAGTGTCCTTAGAACTATTAATTGGGATGGAAGGAACAGGGAACACTTATCAGAGCAGGCTGCTGGCACACGAGGTCAGCGCAGCAGCCAGACACGGCAGGTGCGAGCGATGAAATCTGTGTGCGCATTCTGCAGGGACAGCTTCAAACAGAGCTGCTCTTCTCTGCTCTGGCTGCTGCTGCTGCTTCATTTGATTACACACAAGTGAGAGCTGGGGGAGGGAAGCAAGGACAGGAGCAGGACCCTCGGGCACCCATGCAGAGGGCACTGGGCACCCACAGCTGCGGGCTCTGAGCAGGGCAGCAGGAATTGCAGGGGCAGCTGACACGGCACGAGCCTGTGCGAGACACAGAATGACTTGCTTTCCCCTCAGCAAACCACATGCCACATAGCAATTTGGAGTGGAAAGATGCTATTCTGGATTTAAAGGGAAAGGAATCTGCCTAAAGAAACAGATCCTGGAGCAGGAGGGTCTGCAGTGCCCTCACACACACTGTGACCCTTGGTCCCTGTGGGTGCTGCATCCTTCCAGCTCCCCACCAACCAAGTCTTCCACTGCCTGCCTTTCTAAGAACTGCCAAGAGACTTTTTTGTAACAATAATCTCTAAACTAAAATTATCCAAAGCATGCTCTTGCTTCCCTCTAGTCCTGAAATCTTATAGAAGAAGCCTGTCCTTTAAAAGACAGAATAACTCAGTCTTTACTGAATTCTGGGTTAAAAGGAAAAAAATCCAAAGCAAAAAACCTGGAGTCTAGAATCAGGTCCTCCAGACTAGGCCCAAGAATATCACTAAAGAAAAATTTCTCTTGTTGGGATATTTAGAAACAAGATATTTTTAAATCTACCTTAAAATGGTTATGGCATTACCTACCAGAGTCTAATTACACTTTCATAATTATATGTATTAATATCTAAAGTGTGTAATTACAAAGGAGCCAATATATTTTAGAAATGCCATACTTATAAACCTATTTTTTTTTAAAATAGAAACTTCCTGCATGACTTTAAGATCTGTATTTTAGTTCTTCTGTCTTGATGACTCAATACTAGCAGAGGCAACTGAAGTCCACATGTTTGAATGGAAGCTGCAAACAGGGATCTTCTATATTGTGTCAAAGGCATTGATCAAAAAAACCACCAAAACCTTGCTGCTGCAGAATAAAAGAAGCACCTGAAAACAGTGGAGAAATAAAATAAAATAAAAAATAAATAATTAATAATAATAATAAATTTTCTTCTTAGCAGCTTCCTTCATTAAAGCAAAAACTTTCATGCATTTGTTTTAATCTACAAGAGAACTGGAGCATTGAAAAATAAAGATCTTGCCAGCCAAAAGGGTGATTAATGGAATTTACAAACATCTTAATTATCAGATCAGTGATACAAATCTACTGACTGTGGTGTCCACCCCATGGCTGAGCCTGCCTGGATCTCTCCCACTGCTGGGCTCAGCTGTGCACACAGAGCTCTCCTGCAGGCAGCAGTGGCCCAGGAAATCTCTCCCACTCAGGGCTGAAGTGGTTTGTGCTTCAATGGCACAAGTCTGAGTGAATAAAACCAAACATCATCAGGTTACAAAGCCCAGGGATTTCTAAATGGTGATGAACGTATTTCCCATTCATGTAGAAAATGAGAAGGGATGGTATAATAGAGCTTGACTAAATATTTAAATCAAAATTGTTAAATCCTGATTCAGATTTGATTGCATCTGCTTACAGACAGAGACCTTTCTCCAGCCACTCACATAACTTCTGGTTTTATTCAAACATCAGCTCCACTTCTGATTTATTCTTGTTAAGTGGCTTTCAGCAATGCAATGATTTAAATGCACACTTGAGAGGCAAATGTAAGCTTGCAATAAGGTGCAGTTTGACATTTAAACCATTACATATTTTTGAACATAATATGACTACAGAAGCTTTACTAACTTTGGCCACTTCCAGATAGAAGTTTAAAAAGCACAATGAAATGCAGACTAACAATGATTTATCTCTCTTTTCTTCAGCAACTATTGAAACTCTCTTGATTCACAGCCCAAAACCCTGAAAATTTTGGTAAATTTGTAGTAACATAAAGTGCTGCCACTGCACCTTAAACAGCTGGAATTGCCAACATGTAAGAGATGAAAATTTTGACTACTTAAAAATATGTTTCATGAGGGAAATAGCAAGTGAGCCTGAACTTTAGCAGATTGGCCAAGACTCTTTTATCATGAAGAAAATTCGTTAATTTTATTGCTTTTGCAGCTCCTCTGTACAGTTCAAGGTACACCCAGATCTGAAAAGCAGCAGATGCTGGGGAGGTGTTGCTAACTGCTCCTGAGCACCCAGCATCTCTGTACCTGTATAAAGGAGATTAAATAACACAGAGGTGAAGGAAATAAAGTTATTTCCTCAATATACTAAGAAATGCTGTTGGAGAGAAGGGCAAGGGAGGAGAGCAGGAGATGTACTCACTCTGTGGGGCACCAGTGGCTCCCAACAACCTCATGTTCTGAGCAGTGACTCAAGGTCTTTCATTAGGGATTGAGTAATTGCTTGTGCAGTCTGTATGAGCACCAGCATCACAATTCCTCCCATTTCAAGGGAAAAAAAAATCTGCCTTGTCTTAATACCAGCTGGGAATGAAACAGGCAAACACCAGATATTAACTGATCAGCACATTGTTCTTACACTCAAAAATCAATGACTAGAAGCCAACACTTGGCATTTTCTGTACCTTGTTATAGGAAAGTCATCATGGAGAGATTAATGTTGGCCCTTCCAAGCACTATTACTCAGGTACTTTGGTACTTCTGAGTTATAAATTCCTGGAAAATTGCAAAGGAAAAAAAAAGTCTCATATCCTAATACTGTTACATTAAATAATTTTTTGTCCTCTGTCTTCTCTTCCCATGAGAAAAGGAACTAACACATCCAAGCCAGAAAAGGAACTAACACATCCAAGCCAGAGCTGATCAGGAACTGTCAGTTTTAATCAGAGCCCTGTAGCTGTCAGTCACCAGTGGCCCTTGGGTATTTTGTTTCCTGAATATATAAAAGATTGTTATCCTGAAAGTTAGTCAGCATTTCTGCCTGCTGGACGGAAATAACAAGACTATTAGAAATGTTTTAACACTGGTTTAAGTGCAGCAGAATTTGAGTTCTAATAACTCAGCACACCAATGCAATGACCCCTCCTTATGAGCCACACTAGTGCAATAGAAATAATTTCTCCTTATTGCATAGTTTGCACTGTTGGTATTTATTAATAGTGTTGCAATTCTGTATTAATTATTATTTAGCACTGAGAACACGCCTGAAACTGCACAAAATTAGTGCCTGGCCCAAAGTGCTTCAGCAGCTCTGATTCAGCATCCCATAAACAACATTTCATCCACCAACCTGCCCAGGGACTGAGGCCTGGGCAGCAGTGGCACTTGGTCTGCTGATGTCACATCAAATTATTTACATCCTACAGCTTGAGACAGCCAAGCCCCAGTGGGTCTGGCTGGGGCAAAGTTTACAAGCACCAGTCTGATGGAAAAAACCACCCAACACTAAAGGCAATGTGAAAATGAGAATACAGAATCTTATGCAAAATTCTTAGAAAAGAAATCCTGTCATAGTCTCCCATTTCCAAAAGAAAAGTCTCACTGAAGAGGAACACAGCAAGAGCACACAGTGATTTGTGAACTTCCCAAACTGCCCACCTGGTAGGAAAGCTGAACTAAAGCAGCTGCCTCAGGCAGGATGAAAAGCAAAACTTGCAAGGTCATGACCACCACGCAGCACAAATCATGAAATGCAAACGTGACAGGCAGAGAGAAGTGAAATCACAAATCAACAGCAGGGCAGGACCCCCCCTCCACCTTTCAGATCCACACTGCTCTGTTGGCAAACCCTCCTGAGGGATCACTTGTCTGAAATGAGGATATGCAGAGAGCACAGATCAGCAAATCCCAGGACAGCCATGGGAATCAGAGGTAACCTTCAGGCAGGTTTCATTCACACTTCACACAGACACCAGTCCTGCTGCCACTGTCAGCTCACCCATTTTTGTTGTTTTCCATGCTGCCAAGAGCACAGAGCTGCATTCTAAGACAATAATGATATGTTACAACTACAAATAGGGAAAATAGGAAGCTATGAAACAAATAATTAACTGTGATCTGTTATTTACATAATTATTGGCAGAAGCCTGAACAAGGAGCAAGATGGATTACTGCAGTTTTGGTTCAGTGCAGCCTTAAAATAAAAAAAATTAAAGAAAAAAATCATCACATGCCAAGGCTGAACGGATTTTCATTCCAGCATGGGGTTCTCTCACTCTGCCGGCCAAACTCCAAGTTCTTGCTGCAGCTATTCTCCAGATAAACACTGGGCTTTTCCTCCTGCTCTTCTGTTCAGCTACTGCAGTTGCTGGCCACCAGCACAAGCAAAAGAAATATATTTAAGAAAAAAAAAGCAACAAAAAGAAACAAAACAAAACCAAAAAAAAACGCCAAAAACAAAACAAAACATCAACAAAACCCAACCCCAAAAAAAGAAACAAACAAGAAATCTCTATGGGAGATAATATTGCTCACCAACAACATAAGCCTGGTATGTTCATATTGCTCAAGCCTGCACTTAGGAAAGGCAAGGCACAAAGCCTGGTTTTTCTTCTGTATTTCTCTCCCTTCTCTAAAGCTAAAATTGCTCTGTGATTTCAGTTGTGGCAGGAGATGAGTTCTGGAGAAGGAGGATTGGTTGATTCCTATCTCCTCAAAACCAGAAGCACACAAGATGTGGGATGAGATGTGGGATGTTGTTCTCACAACATGCTCCACTGCTCTCTAGAAGGTTCAGCCTGACAAATGACTTCTGCAATTTCACACAGTGAGAGATAACGTGGTGCTTCCAGCCATGCCTTGTGCAGAGGCTTCCCTGAAACACACAGAGCACCATGAAGAGTGGGCAGAGCCACCACAGCATCCTGAGCAGCTCCTTCAGGAGCCTTCCAAAAGAAACCTTCAGCCCCTCCTGACTGTGATAGCCCCAAAGTGGGAATGATTCCACCTCCCTTCAGTCAGCCAGGACCCCTCACATCCTCATCCTCCTGATTTTTTACACACTGCTGTAAAACCAGGAGCGCGGATATTGGGGCTCCCTCCCTTTCACTTCCTTTCCCTGCAACCCTACAGAAATAGCTGGGTTACATCAGACAAAACCACTCAAAATAACAATGAAAACAGATGTGTCAAGAAAAGAAAAGGCATGCATGAGATGCCTGCTGTGCTCAGCAGTTCAGCAGTTCTAGGTGGGGGACTCATTCAGTTGATGAATTGCAGGGTGAGAGGTTTTACAGCACAAAAGTCAAAGGGGGCATCTAATAGTTAAGAACTCAGTAGTAATGACTGTAATGACTGGGAGATTGTTGTTTGGTTCAGGTTGTTTGGGGGTTTCTTTCTCTTATTTTGCCCCTACCCATCTCAGATTTGCCTCTTGATTTTCAGAGCAGTTCACCAAAAATTCAATTTCCAGGAGAGGTCCATGCCAAGATGTGTACTCAAAACTTTTCTGGAAACCATGAGGTGTTGTTCACCTCACTTACACCTCTCTGGGCTCTCAGCCCAAGCCCATTTTGCTCAGCTCCCATTAACTTCCCTGGCCCCTTAGGCACCTCACAGGTTCATTTTGCACACACACATTTTTTTCTGGAACATTCATCACCCCACATTCATAGTGCCAATTTCCACAAAGCTCCCTCAGCCAGAAGGGCACCATCCTCCTTTAACCATTTCCAACAGACATCTTCATCCTTTCTCCTGTGATGCTCATCATTTTTGGAAGATGCTGTTTGTAAACTCTTGTTAAAAGTTGAACTTTTCTTCCCTCAAATCCCTCCTCACCCCTTGGCTATACTGCCTACCAAAAAAGCCACATCTGCTCATCTTCTGGGACACCTCTCACTGACCAGTGCTGTCACTTGTGTCCCTCTGGCTCTCCACCTTTGGTCTGCAGCTCTCTGAGATATCTTGGAGATATGGAGACAGATGTGGACTGTGAGCACTTTGGAGGCACCACCTGATTCCATAGAAGCTGCACAACAGTGTCCTGGTCTATAATACACATCAAGCAATGGTGATGCAAACAAGAAACTCTTCTGAGTTCTGATCTCTGGAGTTCACAATTTTTATCTGTCAAATAAAGTCATGGTTTCCCATTGCATCTCCTGAAGAGGTACCAGGAGCTTCTTCTGGTAGTTGTAAGGAACCTCAAATTTAGAAACTTTACCTTTACAAACCTTATTTGATGTGATACATTATAACACCTTTCAACCACATTGAAATACCAAGCAAGAGCTATGGGATTTTTTATTACAAGAAAAGTCACCAGTTTTTAACAATATCTCTTCATATTTATCACCCATCATGCTACATCATCAGCAGCTTCTCATGCACAGTGTACCAGAAAAAATGAAGAGTAAATGTTGTCAGTGAGTCCCATTTATTAGAATTTAACCCTCTTGCAGCTTGGTGTGGTATTTGAAAAGTCTGAAGGAACGATTACAGATTTCCCACACTTTTGACCAGAGAAGCTTTATCACAAAGCTGCTGCTGTTGACAGTCACAGAGATCAAGGGACTAGTAAGATCATTACATTATTCTTAAGAACACACTCAATATTTATGAATATATTAACTCCATGTAATAAAGGCCACATTCTCTGGCTGTGATGCCTTGGATGCTTTGGGGATAAAATTAATCAACATGCATGAAAGAGGATCTCAGAGTCAAACAGGAAAATCTGCACATAATAACAAAGATAGTTAGTATCTGGCAAAGCTACAGCACAAGGAAGAAAAAAATACTATGATTAAACATAATAAGACTTCACTTGAAATGTAAAATACTCTGGAACAAATCCTGCCAGCTTGCATAGGAATCAGCAAACAGGAAGCAGCAGCCTTTGCAATACAGCCCAGCACACAGGGAAAACAACACTGGAGAAGGAGATGCTGTGGCACAGCCCCCATCACTGTGCTGCAGAGCACTTTCTGTCTCCTGTGTTGAAGTGCATGAGGTTCAAGTCCAACTTTTGCTCCCAAAGCAGGAGTAGTTGGATTTGAGTCAGTAGCAGGTCCCTGCTGCCCAAGTACAACACTGTCATCCTTTCTCACACTCTCACATGTGTGAGCTGGCAGCACTGCTGCCTCAAGTGCATTCTGTCAGGATCATTTTCTAATATTTTCCAGCATTACAGCCCTTCCAGAGCTGTGTCCTGGGTGCTTGCACTGCTTCTTAATACTTCCCTCCCTGAAGCTGTGAGCCCTGAGCACAGTCCTGTTACAAGGGGAGAAGGGGCTCTTTTATCCCATCCCATGTGAATTCCCTGACTGCATTCACTAAGAAACACTCAATGGGGCACTATGTTACTATCAGAAATGTGAGCTCACAAGTAAAAAGAAGCAGTTTTGGCTCACAACCTCTTGAATGTCTTTGCACTTGAGAGTTAGTGCTGAACCCTTCCTAACCCTTCTGTACTACATTGTTGTAAACTTGACTTTCAACTTTCAGCCATCATTTGCATGTGTGTATCTTCAAAGAATGGCATTTGATTTGCAACTATGTGTTGTAATGAGAGGCTAATTAACACAAATACAGTTATTAGCAAGTTGCAGACATTTAAAGGACAAATCCAGCAGACCAAAGTCTGTGACATAGTGTGTGACAGGGATGGAGAACCTCAAGGATGAGCTGATACCAGGCAAGGCTCTGCCACCAACTCCATTACCACAGGCAAATCACCAACATTCTGCAACTTGGTTTCCCCTTCTGTAGTGGGATAGTGAGACTCATTTACTTTGCTGGGTAGTTCTCCAGCTTAATTAAATCGTTACCTTTAAATTAAAGCACTACAGAAATGCCAGGAAGCAGCATCTGAATTAGAAGGTGGAGGTGACACCCTAATGAAGCAAGAGTATTTCCATCATCAACAGCAGGCACAGTAAAAGGTCACCCATGGAATAATTGTGAAACCACATTCCAAGCTTCTGAAGGCAAGATGACTTTTCCCAAAACCTCATTAAGGAAGAAGATACATCCCGGCATCATGGGGTGGCTGAAATCCTGCAGTTTCACAGGAAATCTGCAATGGTTTCGTTATTTTTGTTTTCTCTTGTTTGCTATCCTAATAGCAGTGAAATATCACAGCTTTTGAAAGAATGCTTTCTCCACAGGCAGCTGTTATCAGTATGGTCAAAAACCTATTAAGAAAATTGCAGAGGATCATTTCCCTTCAAGTTGGTAATGCTCAGCACTGATTGAGTTTTCAATCTTTTCTTTACAAGAGCCACAGCAGAGGCACTGGCACTTTTTGTTTGGGACAGCTTCTCCCAAACATCAGCATGTTCCAACATACTGCACACAGGCTGGAAATTTCCAACTCTTTGTAAACATAAGGACCTTATTGAAATACACATTACTGCTGTGCAGACTCTTTATTTTTAAGTACTGGAAGAAATTTATTCTGAAACCTTAAGAAACAGGCCAGTCCTCAGTGGAGGCCCATTTTCATCATGTACTCCCAAAAAAGCTGCAAACTTAGTGTCAGGTGTGAAGTTGTGTATGCCCTGTATCTTGGAAACTGCACTCAGGCTCTGTCCCAGATACCAAAAAGGCAAATCCCATCATAAACTCATTTAGTCCATTCTGGGAAGTCATTAAACCAAAACCAGGAAAACAGGCAGCTACTTCCTTGTGTGTTGCACTTGAAAAAAAACCAGATTACCCAAAACCAGCTCATTATACACAATGTTTATGTTTCCAGAGTGTAAACACCAAGAAACAACACATTTGCTGTTTGCTTTGTGGCAATGCAAAAGCTTTTACTTTTAAGGGCAAGATGTGCTATAGGACAGGTCAGCCTAGTTCTTTCTATTACATAAGATGCTCTTACATTGACTGGATACATATTATCCAGTTTCTGGGAGGCTATGTTAGAAAATACTGAAAGATACTTAGGAAATTACAAATGGAAATAACTCTGTGTATGATTTTTTCCTCCCAGTAAATAAATAAATAAATACATAGTTGCATATATATGCAACTTGTTTTATACATATATATAATTTATATATATATATAATTTTATATATATAAAATTATATATATAATATGTATAATATAATATATTTTATATATATAAAATATATATGTTTGTTTTATATATATAAATTTTATTGTTATATATATAATTTATAAATATATAGTTTTTATATATATAATTTTGTGTATATATATAATTTATATATATATTTGTTTTATATATATACATATAATTTTTATTTATGTATGTATATATATACATATCTACTACATATATACTTGCTTTTTCTTATACTTTTTGGCCAACCAAAATGATTGCAGCTAAGTTCTCAAGTAGGACAGAAGATGTACTTGGAGTGTTGTGAGCATTGTGCCCACACTGCTGGATGCTCTGTTTGCTCATGTCTGTCTGTCAGCTGCCTGCTAATTGTTTTTGAGGCCACTGACCTGCCTTTGACTAAATTTAACAGCAGGAAGAAGTCCCAAAGCTTCCAACACTTTCATTTAAAAAAAATGGTTGGGTAGATGCAACTTTTATAAGACAAGAAGAGAGAGGCTAATGACAAAGGTCAACTTATTTGACATCAGAGAATCCACAGCAGGGATCACCCTGGAGACAAATCCTCAGGAACCAGTTTCCATTGGAACTGCTGCTCTTCTAACACTTGTTTCAAATGGAGCTGGAACCAGAAATTAATTCCAGTTCTCACAACAGTCCACTGGCCTTAGGTAAATCATAACTTCTGATGCCACTTCCCCTGCCATAACGTGGCTGGTGTTAAAATCCCTTATTAGGTTGCAGCAACAATTCATATTTGCAATGTACTTTGAAGGTCTGGAGAGTTGTATTTACTAATTATTACCTGTCTTGAGACATGAGCTGCATATTCAAAGTGCTAGCTTGATTCATCTGCAAGTGCACATCACATAAGCATGTGGTATGCACTAAGACTCAAAATACAAAAGTAAAGATTACTTTTAGAGAAGACTTTATAATCAAGTCATTTTTGAGCTCAAAACATATAATTTTTATTACCACAACTCTTCCATTACACTGGATTTAAATTATTTCATGTTTTAGATTAGCACTTTATATTACACCAGTTTGAAAAGTAAATACCAATTGACAGAAGACAAAAAGCCCATGCAAAGTTTGATTCTGTCCCCAAAGGCAAGTCTGAGGTCTGAGATCTCAAACCTTTGATATCAAGCTGCATGTTAATAGATAAGTTCCACAGGGCAGTTACTGAGCACAGTAATACCAGAGCTGGTCCTAGGAATAGCAGCAATCACAGCACTGGGTTTGGCAATGCCACATTACAGTAAAAAGGCATTTTTATCTTCTGCTTGGTCAGGCACTTCCCAGCCTTTCCAGAAAAGAAGATGCTTTCAGTTCTTGCAGGCAGAAAAATCAGATGGCAAAGGTCTCAGTGGAAGTGCTAGAGCAAATAGGTGAACTAGATGTAATTTTTTTTTTTTTTTAAAGAATGCATGATGGGGGGAATAGCTTCCTAAAAAGGAAACTTCCCATGCATTAAAGGTGCTTTCTAGAAAAAGTCCACTTAGAGAGGTCCCTATTTGAAGGCAAGGGAGCACACTACAATTTCCTTCAATAATAACAGTTTAACCTTCTATCTTCAAGCTTCCTTCTGCAACAGACTGACTACCAAATATCTTCCAATACTGGCCTTTACATTTCCTGAAGGAACAAGCCACATCTAAAAAGAAAAACAAAAAAGCCACAATGGTGCCAGCTAAATTCTCCTTCTAATCCTCCCCATCTCCCTACTCCAGACAAAATAAATACAACCTGGCCAATTTATTCTAACAACAGTGACTTAGATTTATGTCCCTTGCTCTCTATCACTGCCCTACAAACATATATTATTTTAATGTAGTATAAACAAATATTGGATTTGCTTAACACCACATTGAGTCCTAGTGATTAAAACATATATATGCATAGAGAAAAATTTATACATGCACAAACCCCTTTGTAAGCTCTGAAGATAAAATTATCAGTATTGCCAAACAGAGAATATGTATTATATTCTAATGACATGAGACAGTTGATTACCAACAAGCCTACTTCATTTCTAATTAGAAAAAGTTCAGTGATGATCTTCTTCCCTGCTGTTATTGCCTGACAAGAATAAACAAGGAGTCCTGTCTAGGGATGGCACAGTAAACATCCAAACAGACATTTGCTTTGGAGCTGAGCTTCACGATGTAGTAGTGAGTACTGAGGAGCATAGTGGCTCACACACTACGGCTGGTCACACACCCACCAGCGCATGATTTTAAGTGTTTACCTTAAGAAAACCGAGCTTTGCAAAGTGCACTGCAGCTGCCTAGCCGCTCCTCCTGCGCCCGCTCCTGCCAGCTCTGCTGTCACCCGCTCGGGAGTTCTGCAGGGAAGGGACCCTCCTTGGCACAGGGCTGAAGGGCAGCCGGCTGCTCCAGGCTGGACGCGCTCCGCACAGACAAAGCAAAGGGGATTTGCTTCGCTGCGATTTTCACCCAAGGACGCCCCGCTCGCCCGTCTCCCCCCGTGCGGCAGCAGGCTGTGCTGTGGTGTCTCTCCGGCCGCAGCTGCACCTGTCGCCCGCAGCGCTCGCCCTGTGCCGGGATCGATAACGCGTCTGCCATCACCCCGAGCCTGCCGAGCGCCCTCCGCTCGCACCGCGCTGCGGACACCGGTCCCTCCCGAATCCCAGCGAGCGCCGATTCCATTTCATCGAGACCACACAAACAAAGGGCGCTCCTCTTATTTTCGATAAAATTCACACAAACTAGAGAACAATACCGGAGGGGCCGCACAATGGGCACCGGCCGCGCCGCATCCCTCACGCCATCCCTCCTCTCCAGCCCCGGCACGGCGGGCGAGCCCAGCTGACCCGAGCCCGGCACAACCCCGGGGACGGCGGCGGCTGCACCGTGCCCGGGAAGGGCTGGCCCCGGGTAGCGGGGGATGCCCTCACAGCCGCGGGGTGCGCTCACCTGCCACGGTGTACCGGTCCAGGTAGTTGAGCACGTTGCCCACGCTGAGGATGCCGGCGGCCGCCACCCGGGCCCGGCCGAGGGTCGGCGCCTTGCGGAGGGCGGCGGGGCGGTCGAGGTGTTTGCCGGCCGCCGGGGGGTTCATCCTGCCCGACAGGGTCTGCACCTCGCCCTCGGCACCCCGGCCGCAGCAGCCCCGCTCGCCGTCCTCCTCCTCCTCCTCGTCGCCAGATCGGAGCCGCCCGCCGCAGACCGGGCTGCTGCCGGAGGAGCCGTCGCTTTCCAGGCACATCATGGGCTGCGGGAGGGAATCTCGGCGTGCGGGAGCCCGGGGGGGGAGACCGACAGACAGACGGACGGACGGAGAGAGCGACCGGAGCGCGCTCAGCGCCGCATCCCGCGGTCGCCCTGAGCCTCCCCGGGACAGGCCGGCAGTGACAGCCCGGGCGGGGCTGAGCCCGGCGGGGCGGGGAGCTCCGCCCCTGCCCCGCGCCCCGCCCCGGCTGCCGTGCGCGCCCCGCCCCAGCGGCCCCGAGGGGTCCGTGCGGCCGGCCCGGGGCGGCGCAGCAGGGCGGCGCCTCAGCCACCCTCGAACCGGCCCTAGCAGGTGCCACCTCAGCCGTGCTCTGCCACGGCCCTTCAGCCGTCCAGGGACCAGCCCATAGGGGTGTCCCCTCAGCCCGCCTCGGGGTTCCTCCTCATCCCTCCTCAGACTGGCCCCGAGGGGTCCGGCAGGCACTTTAGGTCGGCGCCTCCTCTGTTTTCAGTGTCGCCCTGAGGGTGTCCCCTTCAGCACCCCCCAGATGCCCTGAGGGAATCCCTCAGCCCAGCAAGGAGCGGGTTCTCCCTCAGCCCGCCTCAGACCGGGCGGTTCCTCAGAAAGCTCAGCTCGGCCCTGAGGGGATCCCCCTCGGCCCAGCCCAAGCCGGGCATGAGGAGGTTTTCCCTCTGTGCCCCTCAGGTGATCCATCAGCCCGGCTGTGAGGGGATTCTCCCTCAGCCCAGCCCCGGCATGAGGAGGTTTTCCATCTGTGCCCCTCAGGTGCCCCTCATCAGCCCGGCTGTGAGGGGATCCCCCCTCAGCCCAGCCCAGCCCAGCCCAACCCCGGCATGAGGAGGTTTCCCCTCTGTGCCCCTCAGGTGATCCCTCAGCCCGGCTGTGAGGGGATTCTGCCTCAGCTCACCTCAGCCCGGGAGAGGCCGAGTCTTACCTACCCAGCATCACCAGAGCAGTGGGTCATGTAATAGATTTCCTTTATCTTCCTTTGTTATTCTTCAGCACTGCACAACGAGCTTCAAACATACAGGTGGAAGTGTGGAGGTAGCTGGAAGAAAAACAAACCCACCAAACAACACAAATGGCTCCAGCACTACTGGCTTGTACCCAACAATGAAATCCATATGGGCCGTGCAGGCCCACTCTCAGATGTAGATTTTAAGAATAAATCTGTCCAAAATTCTCCTTGCCCATCCTGAATGCCCAGAGCTGTCTCCTGGGCAGGGAATGGACAGTGCCATGCAGGGTGAGGGCACGCTGGGATGTGCCACAGACCTCACAACTTCCTGCTTGGCCCCAGATGATTTTCCTACTGCACAAAAGTAGCTTCAGGAACAACACACATCTTCAAAGGAAGTAAAATTGCTCTGGAGTTCCCCCCACTGCAAACAGTTCCATCCCGCTCCCTATAAAGTTCCACCTTTGAGCTAAGAACGGCCAAGAAACATTTCATTTCAAAAGGAGAATCTTCAAAGAGATAAAAGTGTTCACAAGCAGAGTGGCTCCAGCCTGTCATACCTGTCATAAAACTACAAAAGGTAACTAAAACCAGAGAAATAAAAAGGCTGCTGGTGGAGAACCAACACATGTCCAAAAGCAGCATGTTACAATTTCAGATTTCTCTCAGTTTGTTGATATTACCTAAGAAAATGTGTTGTGATTAAAGCCTTTGTCTCTCGGGTATTTAAACAAATCCCCCCTGCCTTTCTCTGAGGAACGCAGAGCTTGCAGCACAGCCCGTGTGTGTGTGCTCAGCATAGCTGGCTGTGTCACACCCTGCCCACCAATGACACCAGATTCAGACTATGCCAGAAATCTGGGGAGATACCACCAACGTGACCCTCAGGATGCTCCCAGAGAAAAGGGCACTTTTGGTGAGTCACCTGCAATTCAGGGCTGTTTGTGCAACACCGCTGAGAAAGGAGCAAACACCATTTCCGGTGATGGGTGACACTCCCAAACTGTGAGAGGTGACAACTTAATGTTGGGAATGGGTCTGCACAAATGCTCCAGAGTTCATTTCCAAAACAGAAACAACATATCTGCTTTAATGATAATGTTCAGGTTGACTTATTGAAGTCTAGGGGATCGTTTTTTGCTCCATAGCAGCATCTGCAGTTCAGATGTATATGGGAATAGTTACATTGACAAAAGTGCTTATTCATGCCCCCACGAATTTCAGAATTCTAGTGGTGTACTTAATTTGGTTAAGTCACAGTGCTCACATGTTATATAGTCCAAAAAGAAACACAAAAACAAAACAAACAAACACCAAACCAACCAAAACCAACAGAAAATGGTAGAACTGAAAAGAAAGAAAGAAAAAAGCAAAAGGAAGAAAATAAGAAAAAGGAAAAAAGAAATGAAATGGCTTCACAAGGACCACTTGGCTTGCTCAGCAGTGGAGGCAAAACTCGTGGGTTTTTTAACTTATCAGGCACTAAACACAGCTGAAGTGCCACTTCAAGGAGTCCCACAGAGAGCAGCCAAAGTGTCCAGGAGCCCTCAGATACAAATGGTCTGCTCCACAGTCTATTCTACTCTCTGCTATTAGACTCTCACAGTCTATTTTCTCACTGCTTGGTCTACCCCAGGCTCTGCACACAGAAAACAATGTCCAGAAAATGTCAATGAGATTAAAAGGTAGGGTAAAATTAAAGACCAGAGTCTATTGAGTCAGATGGCTCTCCTGAAAGCAGCTAAGAAAGCACAGTTTTCTTAAGGAACAGGTGTTTAATTTCATTTTTTCTTTTCATTTAACCAGTATCAAGCACACAAACAGCTAACACTGGAGCCATGGTGCCTTAATGCACATTAGAATAACTGCCTAAAAAGACTAGGGAGTGACTTCTCCAAATCTCCTCAATCCAGCAAATCCCCAAGAAAAGAAAAAAATCATCCCAAACACCAACTTACGATTAAAGGTCAACATATCAGGCAGACTTCTGCTGGCCATTGAACATGGAGCAATGCAGGACAAAGCTGAAGGAGCATGCAAGAGCATCCTTTTATTCCTGATGTAGGGAGAAGTTTCAGCCCAGAGTCAACCACAGATACAGCACAAAGACTTGGGCTGGGCAGTGAGTTATGTGGACACACAGAGTGTTGCACTCAACCCTGTCACCTTCCACTGTAGATGGAAAATTCACAGACAAACACAGACAATGCCAGTGCATCCATGTCACGAGATTTATGTAAAGAGAAAGCAGAGGGAACTGGAAAAGGTGTAATAGAATGGTCTTTACTGGCAGGATGAATCATATAGCTGAACTGCTTTTAAGAGGAACAGCACAGATTCTAGCTCAGAGACATTGCTGGGCTTGGCTGTTACAGGGTATTGAGAGGCAGGTTGATTATACTGTGCAAGTTCTAACATGGGGAGAAAAACACCAGTTTTAAGAGCTCTAATCAAGGGGGGAAAGGCATAGCAAGAACCAGAACAATGCTGAGAGCTGGAGTTAGAAAAATTCTAATGAATCATCTGGTTCATATTTGTTACAGAGTGATTATCCTCTGGAACAAAATACTAAAGAAGGAGTGTATTATCTATCCTTTTCTGTCCTCTGATCCAGGTTTGATTGCCTTTCTAGAAAGTGCATTATTGAATTCAAGATGAGCTCTTGCACTCCCTGCAGAGAGAATGGGCTGTAATTTGATGATACAGGAGCTCAGGCTAGGTGGGTTGAAGTCCTGGCCCTGAAGATACCAATTCTTACTCTGCTTACCAAGCACGCGCTTTCTGCACCTACCTCAGTCATTAGATTGATCTGAGCACAGCCCTAGGAAAGCACAGAACAACAACCCAGCCTTGAAATGGTGACTGCACAGCAGGAGTGTCCACGGAGCCCAGGTGGCAAAGATGGACAGCATCCTCCTGGTACTGGGTTTTGTCTAAAAGCCAGGAGTCTCCCTCATACTGGGATCCTCATACCGAGAGGTTTGTGGATACATTGAAAAGCAAGTCTGAACTCAACGAGCTCATCTTCCATCTTCTTCCACATTAGGCATTGTCTCTGCTCCAGAATGAGCCCTGGCCAGTTCCTGCAGAATTCAAGTGAATTTAGTGGGACTGGTAGAGTTAGCAGCCTTGCTGGTCTCTGAGAGCCCCTCAGCCCATTCCCCATCCCTGTCTGGTGCCAGTGCCACAAACACAATGTCTGGGTGAGACCAGAGCAAACCAGGCACTAGTCCTGTGCTCAGGGAACGTGCAGGCTGCATGCTCTGTGAGGAAAGAGCAGACTCACTTGTCAGTAGCCCTGCTCTCTCCCAGGGCAGTCAACAGAGCGTATCCCTTCAGGGATTATTTTCTTCCTTTCAGTATTTTGTTAGTATCGTAAAAGCTTGAAAATGTTTATTTTAGTTTATCCTGGTCTGCACTTATTGATTTTTCCTCATCTCCAGAGTTCTAGAGAGGGTCAGTATGAGCAGAAGTGCTTCTGTTTGACAACAGAACTTATCTCTGAGGAAACAAACCCACATTTGCCAGTGCCAATATTAACTTCAGTGACACAGTCCAGCAGCTGACCCAGGGGCTGCTCCTGGCCTGCAGGAAGGTTATGAGCAGACTCCCACCTTCTCTCCCAAGGGAGCATGGCTGTTTGCAGAGAAGGATGGGGAGCTGCACCACCTGTGGAAGGCAAACCCAGATGATTGAGAACCAGGCTGGACCTCACCTAGTTTAAGAAGTTACTGGAGGAACTGGACCATCACGAGAACATCACATCGCCCTTTTGGAAATAATGGAAGTTAGCCTAGCTTGTTTCAAACCCAGTTTTCTTCTTTGGTTAGTAAAAATCTTAGGGAAAAAAAAACACAACACTTTTTTGTCTTCAAAAACTGACAACAATCTCTAAACCAGAACTGTCAAAGGGCTGGAGTCTCCCTGAAGTAATGCTTTGCCAAAATGTACACCAGTGTAGCCCCTACCATTATCAGGAGCAGTAACTGCATGCAACAGTCTAACATGTGCAACTGTAAATAATTATGACTCAATGCTGTTATTGTCCTTTTCCTGTTTTGCTTTATCTGATTCAAAATCAGGACTCAAACACAGACACATAGAGACACACAGCTTCTCACTTAAGAAAAATAGAGCTACACAGAATGCCACACTACAGGATCACAAACCCCAGATTTTGGGTTATCCAGATATGAGCCTCAAAATGATGAAATTCCATGAAAAGCCATATCATCAGGTGGTCATCAAGGCTATGAGAGCAGAACACAGGACAATGACACAGCTGTCTCTGGCACTGTGCATTCTTGGGCTTCAAGCAGATTGCAGCTCTGCACAACAAGAATCACAACCCTGCAATTGCACACCTGCATTCCCATAATGCCCATGGTTCTTTTGTCTTCACAAATTTCTCAGCTGAATTAATCTGTGTTACTGACACTTGATATTACACAGTAGCACTTACAAGCTCAGAGGTTTCTTGTGAGATGCTGTACCAGGGAGACAAGGATCAAACAGCTCTCCCAAGGCAGTGAAGGGGGATGTACATTAACACATATCTCCATGTTTTCCAGCAGTCACTCTCTCAGACAGGCCCTGTACTCTAAACTACCTCTGGAGACCATCCTCTGGATCTTATTTAATGCATTCAATGCTCACTCATGTGAAAAACCTTCTGGTCATCATCCATTTCCCTTCACATTCCCATATCACACATCTCACTGAGGAGAGCTCTGGACACTGACCATGGCATCTCCAGAACAATTTCATTAAGCAAAGGAGATACAAACAGTGCCTCAAGATGCACAGAAGTTTTAAAATCTCTCAGAAGCCAAATTAGACAATATTCAAAGTGTAGCAGTGTTTTATTTCATTGAATTCAACAGAAACATAATGGAGGCAAAACAGTAAATCAAAAGAAAAATCCATGAAAAGAAGCTGGCATCCCCAGGCCCAGTTCTTTTCTGATCCTCACATTGTTGTGCCTGAAAAGATAAATTGGATGCAGAAGAAGCTGTATTTCCATGAAAACATTTAGCTTTTGAAACAATACGAGCAGCTGCTCTCACCCTCCACTACAATCCTACATAAATGCTGGAATATTTGTTTGAGACTTTTTCAGTTACAACATTTGTATAATGTTCCAGGCTGCCTTGCATAGAATAGCTCATGCCAACCAAAACCAAATTAAAGGGGACAAAACCAAAAAAGCCTCACACAAAAAAAACCAAAAACCAAAACCCAAGCACTCCAAACAAGCCTGTTCTCTCCACTCCCAGAGGCAGCTGGTACAGAAGGCAAACACTGCCACTGCCCTTTGGGATGTCTTAGCAAATGGCCTTTGATGTTCAGATTTGTAGAGTGCCATGATCCATTTCTAGAAGTCCTTGCCTTCATTGTACTCAGAGGAATCCTAATGCTCCAAATAAATGGAGTTTGTGGTGTCACCTCAAGTCCCAGCAGGGACTGCAATTACTAGTGTGCCACATTTTTGGCAAGTTTTGTTCTGTTTGAATGAAGGATGTAGACTCTGAACTTCTGCCTCTGCCCACTGGAGCAGATTGTGCAGATGATAAGATGTATCTTTGCCTTTAGTCCCACTTCTCAGAACTGCAAATTCTTGAGGTCTGATTAACTGGTGTTTAAGAAGCCAGTGTGGAATGGATAGCTACAGAAATAGCATTCTTGCACTACCCCAGCATTTTAGGAAGAGACTGCCAGATCCATGTGGGAGCAGAGGAATCCTAAAACAATAAGGACAGACCCAGCAGTCACCAATTCATAAACAGCTTCTTGGCATCTTACAAAAGGCTTCAAGCCATGAGAAGGGGATGCAAAAACATTAACAGGAATGGTTCCATTCTTTGCTTTGCCCATGTGAGGACAGGTAAAAGATGCAGTCACACAGTGTGGAGCAGGCTGGAACTGTACACCTCTAACTGTGTTGTTTATTCAATCAAGTTGACTTAAATAATTTCAAGACCAAATTTCCTCAAGCAACTTGGAAAATTCTGGATTAATACTAGCAGCTCTAATTAGGACTGAGCATCCATTGCCCCAGACATTGTCATGAAAATTGCAAGCCCAGTCCCAAAACATCATGTGCTTTATGTTAGTACATCATCAGGGTTACTTGAATTTATAGGGTTCCAAGCAGACAAGCATTTTCAGTTAAACAAAATACATCTATAACTTCATCACCCAAAGGGTCAGTCTGAGCTTTCTGAAGAGGGGATTTTTTTTACATCACACAGTAATTTTCATGCTTTTTCAGCATTTACAGTCAAGCCATTTGGTTTACAATAGGATATTGGGAATGCAGCCTCCTAGACCACCAGCAGTTACACCCTGGGACTGAATGGCTGCCACAATTCTGTGGGACAGCATTTGACAACCAGGTAGAGAGGATGGAAGGAACCAGCAGCATTTCCCAGTAGTTCTACACTTAGTTGAGCAGATTCAAACTCTGCAGTTCACACTGGGCACTGATTCACTTGATCAAACAGAACAGAACATGCTGGGGTTTCTTCACTGGTGTGTTGCCCTGCCCAGCTTGTAAAGAGATCAAGAACATCTGCAAAGAGCTCTTTGTTAATCACAGCAAATTCTATGCCATGGGCATTAAAATTTAAAAAAAAAGAAAAGGAAGAAAATGAAAGGCAGTTGTTCTTCAAAGGCAAAGTGCTACTCCAAATTTAGAAAGCTGAGCTAGGTTTCTACTCAAGGTAGCAGTGGTTGCAGGTACTAGTGAGGTACTTTGAAGGGATCACAGTTTGAATGTAGCCAGGATCAAGGAATTTAAGAGCAATTTGAGAAAGAACATCCAAATTATTCTCAGGCATTCATGTCTTAAAAGGAAAGAGAAACAATGAGCTCAATGCACTGCCTAGGTAAAGTGGCTTAGGGCAAGGGGTAGGTACACTTGAACTTACCTCTTATAGAATGGAGAGATAAGGGAAAGAAAAAAAATGAGATACTAAATAAAGGGATGTGGGCTGCCAATTACAAAGTTACCTGCAACTCTGAACATTATTAGCAGTTTCTATTTGTAAGTGCCAATAATTCTGTATCCTAATAAGAGAAGCTTTAAATTAGGCTTCATTTTTGACA
Source organism: Ammodramus savannarum pratensis (assembly GCA_020466415.1). NCBI lineage: Eukaryota > Metazoa > Chordata > Aves > Passeriformes > Passerellidae > Ammodramus > Ammodramus savannarum. Next base: position 29,916,394 of record JAHXMQ010012343.1, on the reverse strand, counting down.
CCAGAGGGAACTGAGCACATAACTAAATGTTGGTTGTGGTTTGTGTAGGTGTGCTTTCACTTGGGTCATCTTTCTTGTCTGCAAACAGAATACAGCCACTGAGTGCTTGGTGTTGTAACAGGGACTGTTTCACAGAGCTGAAACAATCAGGAGTCCAACTGGTCAAGAGGAGGGTTAGAGAACAGTAACAGAGTAGACAGCCATCTACTGAGAAAGAGGCTACAAAAACCATACTATTACCACAAAAGATACAAATTTTGATAACTTGGAATATAACAATAAAACAAATTGATAACAAAACAAAGGACACAATATTCTGTAAGCAATATTTTTGTTTTTCAGTCTGTTTTAACATAAGAGCAGTGCTGACAGCATACTGCCTCCTCATTAGCTAATGGCATAGAGCTGTCAGCAGTAGGCCAGGCTGCAGGCTGAAACTAAGGAGGCCTAGAGAGAACTTTACAGGCTGTAAAAAAAGCTGGATGAGGGTGCTCTGATCTGCTGACACAGGACTTGCTGATAACTGTTCACAGAGAGAACTTCTAGGAGCCTGGAAGGATGCTCATGTTGTGCCAATATTTTAAACAGAAATGCTGGTCTACCAGCCAGGCATGAGTCCTGAGTAAAATAAAAAAGGGCTGACTTGACTAATAGAAAAACAGGGGGGATCATATAATTAGTACCATCAAACAAGTGTTTATCAGAAGGTAGATCTTGCTAAATGAATCTGATTTTTATTTTAAATGGATTAAAAGTTTCCTTGCCTGTTGAAAGGTATCAGTGTCACTGGACTGGACTCTTGCACACTTCACTGATATTGTATGACACGCTGATCAGGGAACTATGGCAGCTGAGATTTACCATGACACATTTAATGAATTCAACCTGGTTATACAACAAGTCACACAACAGAAGTGGGGATATGTTACTAAGTGTGATTCTGAAGGAGTTCCTCAGGAGTTTCAGCTCTGTTTTCTTTAATGAATTGTTAGCAACAAGGGAGGACACCATCAACAACCCCAGCCTAATGCTATGGCTTTTAGTAAATGAGGAGAGCAGAGCTCACTGCTGGAATGATGTGGCTTGCTTGGCAAGCTGGATTGTTTTAGTGTCTAAGAACATGGATCTGAGTCTTACAGCCAAAGAATCCTGCTTTGGAAGGCAGTCCCTTTGGAAGGGTGGCAGCAAGAAGCCCAAACTTCAGGAGGTGCCAGCACAGAGCTGTGGGGAAAGGGGCTCTCAGCACTGGGACAGGCAGCGAGTGCTGTCACTGCTCAGTTGCAGAGTCACATCTACCCCAGACACAGCAAGTGCAGCTTTGTTGACTGCCACTCAGGAAGGCTGTTGATAAACAGAAGAGCACTCAGGAAACAGCTGCAAGAAAGATGAAGGGGCTGGGAATGATGTTTGATAACAACAGATTCAAGAAGCACACATGGGTTGGGATTTTTAGGCCAACGGCTGATTTGCACAGGGTTGTGTTCTTGTATGTAGGAAGACAATTCAATTGTTACAGTTGTCTGTGTGACAAAACTGTAAAAAAGCCCTCACCAGCTGGATACAAACAGCAGACAAGGCACATGTTTATTAGTAATGAGGATAATTAGCTGGAGCAATTCACCAGTAATTGTAGCAATTCTATTTTATCAAAAATTATTCAAGTCAAAATTGGATCTTTTTCTGAAAACCTGTGTAGTTCAAACAGGAACAAAATTTACAGAAGTCTACAGCTAAAACATAGAGGTTATCTATTTATAGAGTTCAAATAGGCAGAAATGGTCTCATATGCTCTGACAATCTGTTTTTAAATAGAGTCAAATTCAAATATATATAAGCATATGTCTATATGTATTTGTACATACATATATATACATATTAAATAAGAATTTAATATACATATTAAATAAGAATCCTAGGGCAAGTGTTTCTGTCTGTTCAAATGCTTTTTTCTTTCTGAGCAAGTGCAAAGATGGAAAAAATGGCTTTAACTGCAGTGGCAAGTGGTGCTACTGAAGAACATAAATGCCAACTCTTCTTATCACTTCTCTATTTCTATGCTCATTGCTGCAAAACCTAATGAACCACAATTGATATGTAGCAAGAGGGCAAGGTTTGTAAGCTTTGCTAAATTACAGAGAATTACAAAGTCAGAACAAAGCTAGAGGGCATTGCTTAAGTGCTTAATTCTCAAGAATAGAACAAACCTCTCAGGATTGCTGTTTCCAACTTGCTCTTTTTAGCAGCTAATTCTTCTAAGACGTGTATCAGTATAGCTACTGCTCATTTGAGCTGCTGGAGCAGCTCAAACTTCATCCTGGAATGTAACCTGCAGCAAGACCAGTCACACAACCCTGCAAGCCAGGTAAAAGGAACAAGGTAAACTTTATCTGCATGTGTAGCACGGAAACTGTCACTCCTGCTGTTCAGGGACATCTGCCTGGACACCTGCAAGAGCCCTCCTTCCCTTCAAAGCACAGATCCCAAACACATTTGAGGCCGTGTGGCCTCTGACAGATCAGTTCTGGCCACGTTGCAGTTTCCTACTGGGCATTGACTGGCTGACTTCACTGTAAAGAGGGCTGGGCTGTGTGCTGGGAAATACCTACTCTGACAGGAAGAATATTGTAAAGTTTCCAACCTGCATCATTTCCTAAAATGACTCAAGCAGCAATACTCACACAGATGTATCCTATGGCTTATTTTGCAGATTCCACACATTCATCAGTGTAGTTGTAAAGAACATTCAAAATAAAACCTTTGCAAGCAAAGTCCATGCCTTGCAATGGAGGATCTGGTTCAATGCAACTGTAGCTCACGTTTTCCTACCATTCATAAAGTGCACAAATTCCATCAGCAGTTCCTTTCATTGAATTGGAGCCAGGTTGTGGAATCAGGAAACACATTCTCTACTCCAAGGGCATGAGGATGTAGGCATGTGTTCTTTAAGAATGCATATGTTCAACACTGGTTCCCAGGCAGGTCTGAAAGCATTGAGGCAAAATGTGGATTGGCCTGAAACTTGCCCTGTTGTCCCAAAAACCAGAGGGGAATGGCCTTTGGCAAACACTGGTGGAGATAACCAGACTCTACCTGAATGTCACTTCTAAAAAAATAGCTCAGTTTCCTGCCACCTAGAACAAAATTATTATCTCCTGATAGCACCTGGTGCTTTTAATGTCAACTTGTTCAGCTGTATCTGCATTATCATGTCCATAAATCATGGGGCTGGAAAGGCCTTCCAGACCTCCATTTTCTGCAATAAGTTTATTCTCTTCACAGTATCAGTTTGGAGACTCTTATAAAGTCTCCCTGTTAGAGGGTTATAGGTTTTTATATTGTTTCAAGACCAAGTTTATGCCTGGCCCAGTCATACCCTTTTGCTCTTGACTAATGCTATCCTTTGATTTAAATATGTTTCTCTTCCTGTTGTCCATTCCTGCAGTGTATTTATAGATGGTAGACTCTTTTCTCCTCTTATCCTGGGGGTTTCCAGGGTTACTGGGAAATTAATAACCTTTTTCTGCCCTTGTTTCAGAGCTAAGTACCTACAAAGCTAGTTAAAACTCCATTCCTGCTTGTACAATGCATCAATAACCCCTCATCCTTCCCTGATTACAGGACTGCAATTGCATTTTTCCCACCTGGCAGGTCAGATCCAGACTTTGACTGGCCCTCCCATCCTTCTCCCCCATCTGATTGCACTTACCTGCCATGTACAGCAGAAATCTCTCTTGATCTGTGGACTCATAATCACATGTTTTGTCTTGCTGAATTGTATCCATTCCAATTCCATTACATTTTAAAATTCTCCGTGAAAGTAAACCAACTCAAATATTAAATAATGTCACATGTATTGTTAGGAACATCATTACTCTCTACCCTCCTCTCATTTCCATGCAGCCTGCTTTGTCTCCTCCACCTGTATGGTTCTATTCTCAGAGGACAAGTCTGCTCAAACCCTTTGTGCTGCTGTATTCCAGCTCTTTCAGAATGCTGGAGTAAAAACTTGGGTAGGATCCTGGTAATAATTGTACAACAGCTGACAAAGAAATTCCAAACCTTTATCCATATTCAAGTATCTTGGTTTCCCTAATCAGTTCTCCCTTTGAAAGAAGAAAATCTGAATCACAAACCTACTTTGTTTATCCTTACAGTTAATTTAAATAGAATCAATCCATGATCACCCCAGCTAGCATGTTTTTCAGCAACCTCTTTATCATATCATTAACACTTGGAAGAATCACATTTGAAGTCATATCATCCCTTGTTGATTCAGGCATATTTTGATGAGGAAGATGCATTAGATATTATATCTGACCTCACATTGATGAGCATTTGCTCTCCAGTCTATTATCTGGGAGGTTTGTCTTTGTGCAACAGTCCCCAGGATTATATGGCTCTTTAATAACACCACACAGATTTAACCCAGATATCATTCTGCTAAAAGAGAGAAGCCTTCTAGCACCAACAGGCAGAACATTTCATCCATGCAGTCCTCCATGGGTTATCACCAGCTGCCTTGTCCTGAGCAAAAGATACAAAGGGGACCAGTTGTCATGTTTTGAATTTTCTGGATAATACAGATGGATTTCAGAGGAGTAATTTAGACAAAATCTGGGTTACAAGGAAGATTGAGAAGTTTGAAACCTCACCACAGAGTCAATCTTTTATGCTAGAACAAACAAATAACAGGGCACCTGCCATTAGGTCTGTTTGCACAAGTGTTAGACTCTGCCTCAGCCAGAAGGGAATAGCTGGGAAAGCTGATTTTATTATTCATTCACAAAACATTTTCTACCATTATGAAAAAATAGTCTTAGTGATACCCTTGAATCTGAATCTCCATCTTTAGCTTATAAAAGCAAAACCAAGGCCTTGGAAATATTACTGTTGAAAAAAGCTGCCACATCTTTCTCTCTGAAGAAGCCACAATGTGTTGAACTGTGAAGTCCTTCACAATACACAAGCCACAGCACTTTTGTCACCACAAAGCAGCTGGCCCTTGATACCACATGAATGTGTTGTGGGTTTTCTCTTCCATACAAGTATTTTTAGCATTTGGGCTTTCTCTGATTTTTGGTGGATTGCACTCCCTGAGGAATAGGTGGTGGAATGAAATGAACTTTCTCACATGGGAATAGCTCTGCCCTCTGCATCCAGCCCATGGAGAAGTGTTCCATAAAAACAACATGCTAAGTGACTGACTTAAATTGCAGCTTTCCTCCCAAGCATTTGGAACCATCCTCCTGCCACACAAAACATGGTAGAGCTGATTTACAGCTTGTTTGGGTCTCACAGGTTGAAGCTGATTTACTTTTGTCAGCTATCAGCAAGAGGGTGAGAAAAACTAGTTTTAGAGGAGGCAGAAGCCTTGCTGACTGCAGGCTGTAAGAATGCTCTGCTCCAGCCAACCAGCTCACCTGAGAGGTGTGGCTTTGGCACAGCACTGGGGAAAATTACACCAGATAAATAAATGCAGTTCTGACAGATTCCATTCCTGTCCCTGGACAAGCTGCTTCACTTCCTTTGTTCCTCCATCCAATAGGCACCCAGCCAAGGTGCCCTCAGAGAGATCAGACTGACCATTTTGGTGGAAACAAGTCAAAAAATGAGGCCAGATGAGAGCAAGGCTTTGCACAGATAAACCCACTGGAAGGCTGTCTTGTTCACAGGCACTTAAAAAATAAATCAGTTATGTCCCTTTCAAGGTCCAGTCAAACATCTACAGGTCCAAACAAACATCTGTAGGTTATACCTGTACAACCTTCTCATGCTGACAATCTCCAGCTTATCTGTGAGCATTTCCAAAGGGAACTCAATGTCTGTGATCATCTTTAAAGTGATGCAGAGGTGCTCAAGCATCCACTCAGTCCCAGTGTGAGTCTGGGTGGGCAGTGGGTTACCCTGCTGGGCTCCAGTGAGTCTGAGCAGCTGGAAGGCAGCTGACCAGGAAAGCTCCTGCCACCAAGGGATACAACAGGAGTGCCCATAAATAAAGTGTGATGGCCATGGAGACAGCCCTGTGGCATTTTAATTCCTTACACAGGAAATCCAAGGCTACAGGATGACTTCTTCCAGAATCATCATCTAGGTCTGTAGATGCAGAAAGAAGGGATCCCTTCAGAAAGGGCATCCCCGCAACCTGAGTTGTCCTTCTGGTCCATGAGAGTGGGAAAGAGCTTCAGGTGAGGTGTTCTGCAGCAGGAATGTATCTACTCATCAAGTGTCAGGCCTCAAACCAACACAATGAACCAGCTACAATGACTCTGTGAGGAGGCAAAACACTGGGGACAAACCAAGCAAGCCACTTCCAAGGAGAAAACATTTATAGCTACAGATTTATATGCAGGAGCAAAGAAATATGCAGAGAAGTCATAGTTAAAGTTAGGAGTTAGGAGACTGTGACTATAGTCATAGTTAGGAGTTTTAGTTAAAATATTTGAATGCTTCATAAAAGCAATTGCAGGAGAGTCACACAATGTTTTGGATGAAGCAGTATCCCCTCAGGAAATGATCCATGAGCTGCTTCAGGGTCCCAGTGGAGCTGTGCCATCATCCTGGCATGTGGAGCAAGGGGCAAGGTCCTGCCCCGTGGGTGTTTGAGGCAGAACAAGCCCAGGAGCACAAATATTTCTGTCATTGCAGCATTTTTACCTCACTGAGCAGTCTGGTAGCACTTCCAGATTCTTCAAATTGCCATGAGGCATCCAGCTAATCTTTTATGCTTCTGTCATAACCGAGCTCACTCTGCAAGTCTGGAAACAGAGCTAGACTGCACCAGGTCTGTGCTGCCCAGGGTTAAGTCTTCTCCTCACACCTCCCATGAAGCACAATACAAGAAAGCACAAGAACTTGCTCCTTTCCCTAGTGGCAGCAGGACTTTGGCATAGCTTGCAAAACACTTTGCATGTTTCTGATAGCAGGTGCAATAGAAACATTATTTACCACTATATTTTCCTGGCATCTTTCCTAAATCTTCCACAGAGCAGATGGAGAATGAGCAGCACTGAGGCTGAGCTGTGGGTGCAATCACTCTCACATGCCTAATACTCCTCTGAGTAGCAACCACTACTCTCAGTGCAGAAAGGTGTGCTTAGCATCACTACTACAAGAGCCAGAGCCCTTGCTCAGCAATCCAGAAATCAATGTTCCCAAATGCTCCCTGCCACTTGCAAGGGGCTCCTTGCTGCCACCAGCTCAGAGACCAGGGCTGAGAGTTACAACACAAGAGCAGTGATGAGGAAAAATATGTGAAGTATTTTCCTTCACCCCCAGGGGAGAGGTCAGAGCCCTGTTAGCATGAAGCAAGAGAAGGGGGGGAAGGCTTTGAGTATTGTAACCACCTCACAGGACAAAGGAAATGCTCTGTTCTTGCAGAACAGTGTGAGCAAGCAGATGCATTAGAAATCCCAAATCTCACATCCCCTGTGATGCTCCCTCACCTTTTGTTGCCCAGCTCCCAGGAGGCTGAGAGCAGGTGCCCAGGATGGTGTGCTCAGCCTGGAGGGCAGCAGCAGGTGCAGAGCACACCTTCATGGGGAATGTTCCACTGGGTGTAGCTGTGCACTGCCCTCATGGAACACAAGTAAGGTTTTCCTGGATCAGCCCCAATTTCTTCTGTCAGAACAAATACAAAAGGAAAATACACAAAGAAATTTTAAAGTATTTGTATAGTGAAGCCTATTACACCAGCTCAGTCACAGCAGTTTAAATGCATTTCCTGGTGAATGCTGGCATTCCTTTCCCATATTTACTGGGTTCCCAAAGCCGATACCCTGCAGATTTCTGCACCCACTGATTTTGTTGTGGCCATCCCAGGCAGGCAGGCAAAGAGAATATCAGTCACTTCCACTGGAAAGGCCAATGCAAGACCCGTTCATATCCTTGGCTTCCCTTTCCCTTTGGCTCCTTCCATCCTTGGAAGGCTCAGGTGAGGGGTGGGACAGGGCACAGCCAGGTCCTGCCTTCCCCCACACCACAGCAACGCTGCTCCTTCAGAGGGCGGGCAGCCCCCTCTCCTGGTGAAGGGTTACCTGCAGCTCCAGCTCACCTATGGATGGAATTCCATAAGGACCACGTTTCCCAATCCCATTCGAGCTCATCTGACAAGCACAGACTGACCTCTGCATATCACCAACAATCTCCAGGCAAAAGGCAAAAATAGGAAAAAATTAGAAGACAACTTGCAGTAGATCTATCATCCAAACCTGATAGCACTGACCCTGCAAGTTCAACCAGGCCAGGTTAGTTTACAAATATTCCTTCTAGGTGAAGAAAGTGCTTGGCAATAAAAGAGGTGCTGAGTTATCTGCGTTCCAGTCAGCCCTGCTGGATGGTGGGCCCCACTCTTCACACACACAGTGAACAACTGTCCCTGCCCCATGGGGCTCTGTGTGAATTCAGAAAACACAAGGTGCAGCAGAATCCTCCCGTGGCAGATGGGGGCTGTGACACAGAGCAATTAGCTGACATCCTAAAGGTGTCACTCTAAGTCTGTAGCACAGCCAAGGACTGGATAAAGATGTCAAATACCAGACACTCCTGTGTTTTCCTCGGGGGATTATCTAAAAATCAAGGCTATAAAAATTCACCTAGGTGATACAGGCATGGATGAAAATACATTCCCTGGCAAATTCCATCCTTGCCTCCATTTTTCAGCAGCTCTCCTGTCCATCCCTCCCCTGACCTCTAGTGGCTCTGGCTCTGTTCAAAGAGGAGCCTTACTAAGCTGCAGTGACAAGTGACTCTATAGTTCTGGCCCAGCAAAATGCAGTCTTTCCCTACTGAGAATAAGTGTGTAAAAAGGAACTGAATCCCAACCACCTCCAAATGCATTTGGAACTTGCAGAGTTTGAACTAGACAAGCCTGGTTTGTTTTTACCATTTGTAAGCCTGATCCTGCAGAAAGCACAGGAGACTTTTCAGAGGTAATATTAACCTTAGCTTAGCTCTTCCTAAGCTCAAGCACGTGCAGGTTTCTCAGGGATTTATCTGTTCCTCCTGCAGACTAAACATGGGAAGGAAAGAGTAGGGAAGGTGCTTTACAAGCCCAGATAACCCAGGGACAGGAGAAGCTGGGACAGGGACATGCAGCAGCTCAGCACTGGCCACTTAAAACATTCATGTTCCTGTAACCCACAGGTGGTTTTTGCCAAGGAAATATTCTTGCACAGGTAAATGGGTGCAAACATGGCATGCTTCAATTTTGGGCTTTGGGTGGAGGGTGCCATGGACACACAAAGTCCTGTTGGCTTCTGCAGGGGTGTACAGGACACATTATAAGTCTGGATACTTTATGAAATACTAAGACTCAAACCAGAACATGCCCAATATCCAATTTCTTTGCTCAATTAATGCACTTCTTATAAATACAGCTGCAAGGTCATCGTGCCTTAGAAATCAAAACTCTCTGGCACAAATATGGACATGCCAATGTGTGGGAAAGATTACAGAAGAAATTGATTCTGCATTTTCTAACCAGGAATAATTCCAGGTAGTCAATGGCTCATAAGTTGCTATTGACTTAGAAATGGATTTCCCATAATCTCCTTGCACAGAGGATGTGGTAAATAGCAAGAGAAAAGTGGGAAAAGGAATCTGGAAAAGATTTATTATTGCTCAGTAAAAGACAAAGGAGGTCTTCCCTGTATTAACTCCAAGGACCTGCTCTCCTTCCCAGCTTCAAGTCTGGAATTTCAGCCAAAAAAGCAGGTCCCAGACTAGCTTCAGTGCCATTCCAGGTGATGTCTAAAACATTCAGATAGCAGCAGGAGTCCCTGCATGCACTTGTCAGTAATGCTAAGAATAAAACCATTTGCAGGATTGAGATCTGCTTGTGAACGGAAAAAGAACAAAAATTTTCCCCTGAATTCCTTTGCAATCAGTTTTTTAAACTCTCCCTGTTCCTGGCATCACACAGGGTTCCTTGAGGCAAGCAGGAATTACCTTCCACTACAAAATACATTTTCTGTGTCAGAATAAAAGATGCATGGGTGGAAGCTGATGCAACAGATCTCCAGTTTGCTTTGAGCTGCACCTTAGTCACACACCTGCAGAACATCCAGTGTCACACAGGACTGGGCAGGTACCACTGAACATCACATCTGTAAAAATAAATCATCCAAGGTGAGGGCAGAGGGTGCATGGAGGAGCACAGAGCATTCCAGCTTTCCTACAGAAATTGCAAAAACAGAAATGTTGGTTAAAATGTTGGTTTTACAGCAAAGCATTTTACTGGTTTGCCTTCATCCATGAACTTTCCTAGAAGTGATTGTTATTTTCAACTTTCTCCTACCCAGCCCATTGAGATGGCTGAGATCCACTATATTCTCCTCAGAGCTAAAGTTTCTTCCTCACCAATTGATCCTCAGGCCAGGTTTGCTCAGCGGAAGCCAAGCCAGAGCTGCTGAAGCATTTCCAGCTGCCATGGTTCAGATCTCTCTGTGCTGTGACCATCCCAGAACTTTCCCCAGCTCTTGGAATCACACCTACAGAAATTGGTGAGAATCAGGCCCCATTCCCCCTCAGAACTGCCCTGTATCCATGCAGAAATTCTGAGATTCACTTGCTGTTCCTAAAACTTATCCTGTCCCAGTTTGCTGTTGCAGGGCTGGTTTGGCCATTTGTGCTTTTTGGAAAGGAAAGACTTCTATCTGAGACCAAATGAGATTTTGACATGTGTCCAGTTTTCTGCTACTTTTTTTGTTTTTCCTCGAGACACTGCTTTGAAGCAACTAAAATGATTTGTTTGGGTTAAAGGTAACATCAGTTATTTTATTTCTTTTCAGATATCTGTGATTCTAGTGAGGGATTGGTAGGAATGTCACCAATCCAAGGGCCAATCACTGATATTTGGCCCAGATCTATTCCCTGCTGGATGCACAGTACTCACATCACACACCCCTTCAGGGCTGGCCCAAAATTTGACAATAATCCATGTGTCCCTGAGAACACAGGGACAATAATCCATGTGTCCCTGAGAACACAGGGACAATAATCCATGTGTCCCTGAGAAAGAGTCAGGTCATTCCCTTCACAGCACAGCTGGCACCTGCTGCCCCAGCAATACCTGAATATCTCTTCCAGACTGTGATGCCTCCTCCCTTTGTTCATCTCTCCTGCTAAATAAATGAGAAGGGAAGAATGTCTTGCTTTGATTTCTCTGCAGGTATAATCTGAACTCTTTTCATTACTGAAACTAAATTCTAGAGCCCTGCAAATTGGTCACCATGCTTTAAAGCATGAAGATGAATCTGTACTGTCTGTACTTCCAAATCAATTCCTCTCAGCTGTGTTTGCTTCTGGCTACATCAAGGTTAGGGTAGAAGCACCCACCCAGCCTGAGAGCTTGGCTCAGCTTCCAGGGCTGTGCTGACCCCACAGCCCAGCTCCTGATGCTGGGGGTGTGAGGCACTGCAGGGTTCCCCAGGGTACAAACCTGCATTTCCAGGCTCTGAATCAGCCCTGTGCATGCAGCAGAGGAGTATTACTGACCCTCACTACAGCTTTAGGCCTGGAGTAGACAGAAATGGTGAATTCAGCCTGCAGGACCCACTGGAGGCCTTGTGCCCCAGGCTGGGGTCACTTGGTCATTGCTGAGCAGCACCTGGGTGTCACCACATTTCTCCTCACAGAGAAAAGCAAGGCACAATTCTTCCCAAGAATATTTCTGAGATTCACATTCTCTGAACCTCAGAGAAGGGAAGGACAATCCTCATCTTATTTGCAGTGCCTGTGTTTGTGCCAAAGTAGAATGCAATGTGGAGACTGTTTACCCAGAGTGATGGGTGTTTTGGTTCCTTGGCCTGTCAGGGCCAGGTGTGTGTGTGTGTTGGGACTGTCACTGACAGCCATGAGATTCTGGGCAGTGTGTGCAGTTGGGTGCTTGGCAGATTCAGTTTAGATGTAATGTAATATAGTGTAATATAGTATAGAATAATACAGTATAATAAAGTAATTAATTAACCTTATGAGGAGGAATCTATGGATATCATAATTTCTCCCTGCCACAGGGGCTGTCCTGATTCAACACCTGGGCATGGAGAGCAGAAGAATTTCACTTCAGTTTAGGAAATCCTGCTACCACAGGAATTCGTGGTACCCTGGGACTTCCATGGATGCTGATGCCAAGTGTTTTGAGTTGTTTCACCCCATTTAGACCAGTTCAAAGGGTATTTTATTTCTTTGCACCTTTGTCCCTAAACATCTGAACCCAGAGCCACAACCTGCATTGCATGAATGAAAAAGGTGCCTTGTGTTCACCAGTACTGGCCCAAGTTGGGTTTTAGGGGAGATTTCAACACAAGCTCAGCACCAGCTGCCCAGCTGAGTCCTCTTCTGAGCTCTGAGGCTAATTTCTGCAAGCCCTGAGAGGATTTTATCCAGGGTCTATTAGCCATTGTGCAGCAGGAGGTACATTACCATGGAACAACAACTCCAAGGAAATGGCTCAGATTTACAGTGCAACTGAACAGAGTGGGAGATTAAGTAGTCCCAGGTGTAGCCTGATAAAGTTCCTTGTAACAGGAGCAGAAAAAAAAAACTAGAGTGAAAACTCAATAGAAATAGTTCCAGGAAGGTGTGCATGTCTTTCACTCATTTTCCTATTTAATATTAACAATTGCATATTTTATCCAAATTTTTACCCTTGTCCCATGGGTGTACAAGGAATAGCTTTAACACACTATGTACATGGATAGAAATATAAATGCAACTAATGTTGTGCACATACAGAAAATTACAACCTTCTAAGTGAAATATTCTCTATCAAAACATTTATGTGCAGTTGTTTGTAAGTTTTTGCTACTGTAAAATACTCCTTAGTCTAGAATACACACAGAAGTGTCATGTGTGGGTCACAGTCCTGCAGTGTCATGAGGATGTGATGCTCAATGTTTATGAGTACTGAAAACTCAGGTGGAGCCTGGAAGGAGCTGAGGAGATGCAAACGCAGTTACACAGACAGGGCTGCACCTCCCAGGAGCAGTGAGGAACATGAACATTGCACATTTACACCTGGGGACATCCCAGAGAGCCCCTGGCAGGAGTCCCCTGTGTCTCTACTGAGACCATTTTGCTGTAAATGTGATCCACTCAATGATCTCCTGCCTTGCCTCTGCCAATTGGATCCTCCAGGGGTGCCAAAATGTAAAGCAACAGTAAGCAGACAAAAAAGCAGAAACCCTGATTCAAATACATGTCCCTGTGACAGCACAATTGCTTTACTCTCACCCCATCCTGGTGCTTTTTGGAAGTGACAGAATTTCCTCATCAAAGGAAGACAAAGGCCTCTGATGAACAGCTCCTCACATGCTGCCAGTACAGGAATGCTGTCAGAAAAGTCTGAACTGCTTCTGTGTCACAACATTTAGCCTGTCAGGTTAATGATACACAGATTAATGATAGACTTAATGCTCTGCAACTCTTAGGAGACAGCAAGGACTAACTTAAAAATAAGCACAATGGGAGTTAATTTCTGCAGCATGAAAATATCACCTCAAATTGTAGCTCTACACACCATTCTCTAATGCTTGGGATTGCTCATCATGGCCAAGTATCCCCACATGGCAGATAAGAAGCAGCTGAAAGGGAAGAACTTTGCTTGTGGGCTTTGCACGTCAGGGCAGTGGTACAGAATGAGGATATCTAGATAAAGAATTTCCTGTTCACAGTTTGGAGCAGCCCAGTTCCAAAGAAGGAACTCCTTCTACAGAACTGCTGCCAAGAAACCTTGAGTGAATCAGCCTCAGACACATCCTGTCCATATTCTGACAAGCTCTAAAACCTGCATTATTAGTGGCAGAAAATGAGGCTTTATTGAGGTGTTTTTCCATTGGTCTCTCCTTGTAGGGTTTTATCCTGAATCCCAAGGTATTTCCTATTAAATGACCATTTCAGCACTGCAGAAATCACTGAGAAAACCCAGGAGGAACTCCTTGGACCACATCTTTCAGATGTTTGAAATAGCCTAGTCTGGCTTGGAATCCAATATTCACCATGCCCTAAAAGGATGGATGGGGCCACTCTAAAACATCAATAGTGCAGTCTCTCTGTCCTTTAAGCAATTACTTCATTCCTCTTGCTACTGTCTGGAAAATAAATCCTTCAGCAATGGTGGACCTGAGCTTTGTGCTGTATCAGTCAGGACTTGAATCCTGCTGTTTTCTCACTCACACTTTACCTTGCTGCTCTGCATATCACAGCCAAGGTTTATCCCAGAGCTCATTGTTTTAATCAACATTTTTAAATCTCTATGAGTGGAAAACACTACACCAAGTGTCAGGGCTTTTTTTCCTCTTGTTTTTTAAAAATAAACTGATATTCTGTTTCTGTAATAGGTTTAGTTCTCACCAGTGCTCAATTCTTACTCATTTGTTAAGTCTAATTAGTCAGTATTCAAATGTGCCATGCATTAATTTGGCCACTGCTCAAATCTCACACAGATTTCATAGGAAAATGGATTATTTGAATTTTAAACACAGTCTGTTCCACCAATTCTGACATATTAAGCCAACTCACAAGCCATTAGGGCCATAAAACGCCAGTTGACCTAACAGCCTGCAACAGTACAGAGTGAAAAGCTATTTATGTTATTAACTGATGCTCTGAAGTGAGGGCTGCACACTGTAGCTGGTTCTGTATCATTTGATTTCTCCAGGATTTGGTGCAGCCCAGATGTTTGGCTCCTTCAGCCCCAGCACAGAACTGTTGCCATCAGGCACAGAGCAGAGCCTGGAGATTGCCCAGAGCCAGGACTCACTGCAGCCTTCTCAGGAACATCCTCCTCCTCTTTAATATGGTAATTAAGGCATTTTAGCTAATGGGCTTTGAATTCATCTTTTAGGGTAGTCTAGACAACTCCTCACATTGTCCTCAGAGCTAGGAGGGATCTTCTGTATTTCTGACAGATCACAAGCTGATCACAGACTGATTAAAGACCAGCCTAAGCCCCCACTGCTCCTCTCACTGATGGAGTTTCCCTGTCTCTAAGTTTACCAAGGGTTTGTGCCTTCACTCAGAACACTCAAATTCTCCTTTCAGAGGGAACAGTTGGACACACCAGCCTTTCCAGGTTCCCCAGCCTTTCCAGGTTCCCCAGTGCCTCTGGCACACAAAGCTGTGGCCATTACCTTGTCTAGACAGGGATGTTGGGCTGCTGATGTTAGCAGAGAAAAGGAAAGTGCATTTGGGACAAATTTGCTCAGCCTCTGCTCCTGCACTTGGGTGGCAGCAGAGCCACTGTCCCTTCAGCCAGTCTAGACAAGGCCACGGGGACTCTGGGACCTGAGCACTCAGCTTACATTTCCTTGAACTGCAATGGCTTTGTTGTAATTCAGCACGACAGCACTTTCCAAACACAGCAACCTGTGAAATAAATGTTTCAGGGTTCAAATCAGGGTTAGCCTGACTCCTTTGGCAACGCTTCCTCCTCCAAATAAGTGCAGAAATTACAGGAGAAAAGCAAGTCCACCCAAACCATGGCAACAGTCCAGGACAAGGATGATTAATAAAATCACCTTAAGGTGAAAAAACACAGGACTGCTGAGATCTTTGCAAATAACAAGCCCTGAAATTCCATCACTGAAGCTTCCATGAGGCAGCAGTGTGCAGAAGGGTGATAGAATCCTCACTCTGGGCAACAGCAAATGAAAGGGAACCTTCCAGCTCTGCCTCCCTACACAGGGTCAGAGAACAACAAAGGACAAGAGCAAAGTGGGGCTGTTTGGCTGCCACAGTTTTTAAGCATCACAGACTTGATAGTTCTTCTCAAAATTAACATGGGACTTGGAAATCATCCACCAAACTTTGCACAGCACTGCCCTGGCAATGGGATCAATTCCATCAGCATGTGTGAAAACTGATGAACTTCAGGTTCTACCACCCAGAGATGAGCAAATAAAAGATTTCTCTTTTAGTCCAATAATGAAATTGCACACACATATGAGAAACTGGGGGTGGGAGAGACAAATTCTGAGTGTGGAGTGTAGAGACAGACTTGCTTGGGGATAAATAAGGTTTTTCAGGTGCATAGAAAGAGCCTGTAGCTTTTGACTGAAGAGCTTCCAGCCCAAATGAAGTATTTTACTTTGCCTTTGTATTATGCAAGACTTATTTAATTTTTTTCCCCATTTCAAACTTTATATTTCTTAAGTAAAAGTCAGTTTTTCAACTGGTAGTCTTAGGGCAAAATGCTTTGGTATATTAAAAGTGCTGTCCTTTATCCTTTTGACTTAAATATTTGCAAACTGCTTTAAAGGCCAGCATATCTGGTCAGGCACGTGGTGCTGAGCACAGCCGTGGTGTTTCTTGTTGCAGTCCCAGTCCTCTGGGATTAAGGCACAATGCAGCATGGACACATCCTCTGTATTCTTGTCTGATAACATTTTTTAACTTATCAAGGACTTTGAACACTCAATATTTAAGGACACCCTTGCAATTTCTGGTTTGGTCTGTTTTAAAACTTCTTGTCAGCACAACAGGGCTAAGAAGCCTGAATTTAAGAGGAATGACAAAGAATGGCTAAAGCTCCCTGTGCCTTTACTGTCCAGGATTTTCCACATCTGTCTTCCCAGCACAGTCTTTATCTGGATATAATTGAGCTGGCAAAGAAGAGCCCACAGAGCTCTGTGTGATCACTGCAGTAGAGATTAAACTAAAGCTCTTGTACCACAGGCCACTGGGTTTTCTTCCCTCAGGTGCTGATGCAAACACTTCAGTAATGAGTGAGAGCCCAACATCTGTTCACAAGGAGAGAGAACACCAAGGGTTTGTGGTTCTGTCCAAGAAATGGACAGTGACAGGACAGCAGAGCCATCCCTTTGTTGTGCTGCTGATGGGGCTGGGTCACTGAGTCCCTGCTCCTCCCTGAGCTCTGTGTTCACTCCTCTGTGCAGGGCTGAGCCCACAGCTCTCCCTGAGCACCACTCCCAGCTGCTCCAGGAGCATTTCCCCATAAACTGTAGGGGAAATGCACCTTTCAGGACAGGAGAGAGACTTGTGAGAAGTCACTGGGAGACTGAAATGCACAGAATGCAATGGCTGTCAGCACCTGCAGCCCTTGCTGGACACCTCCACCTCTGCTGCAGCTGCCCACCAGCAGCCAGCCCTGCACTGCCACCACCCTGAGCCCCAGGAGCAGCTCAGCAGCATCACAATCACACCAACCTCCAGAAATGCCAGCTTTGCCCTTCACTCTCTGACTACCAAGAAGCATTTGGAAATGCTGATAGAAGAAAAAAGAAAAAAAATCTTTCCCTTCAGAAGAATCCCAGCAGGAGCCTTCTGTGTCTCCCTGTGAGAAGAACTGGGAACCACACAGTGCAACAGGCAGAGGCAACAAGCAACACCCTCCACAGCTTAGACCCTTGCAGCTTCCATGCTGTTCCCAGTGCTGCAGATGTGCCTCCCAATGCATCCCCCATCCAGATCCCCTCTGGGAAGCAAAGCATTCATTCAGTTTGACTGTCACTCACACAGAGAAATCAGTGACAAAATGAGTCCAGAGCTCAGATTTCTAAACTGCTTTCTCCATTGTTACCAAATCCAACTTTTCAAGCAGGACTTGCCAAGGCTTCAAATCTTAACCAAACGAATCAATCTAACTAATGAAATCGGAAAAAATAGAAACTGAAGAAATCTTATAAAGCACAAAGCTGTTCTACCACACAGGCAGATGAGGTCACAGGTATAGGAAATACACTTTACTGTCTGAAGTGGAAAAATGATGAGCTATGGTATGTGTTTTTCAATGGAAGATCAAGTTTCCATTAGCCTTGTCATTCATAGGTCAAAGTCATCCAAACTCCACAGCAAAAAGGAAAGAGATGCACCTGTGCTACCAGAGAGTCAAGGATGAGGACAAAATAGAGAATCAGAGACAGAGAGGGCTTTGACATTCCTCAGGAGAGAAAGGCTTTTTCATGGATTTAAATTAAAACTGTGCACAGAGAGCACTTTGCTGGGAAGCGAGAGGACGGCTGCCATTAGCATGAAAATCCTGTCTGACACATTTTGTCTGTGACCCTTTGCTGTGACAGGGAAGGCAGAACCTCACCAGATGGTTGGGGCTGAAAAATTATAAATCACCAGAAGAGTGGTGAAATTAAATAATTTTAAATAATATTTTTTAATCCACTTACCATTAAGGATTCAACACTGACATGTATTTCCTTTATAGAAACAGGGAAAAGTTTCTTTTTGCCCAACTTCATGTATTGGGTTTGTGTAGCAAGGTTTTGGTAGCAGGGGTTCAGGATGGCTGCTGTGAGAAGAGAGTTGCTGTGTGTGAGGGAGCCAAGGATCATGGAGGCAAACAGCCTCACATCCAGCATGGCCTTGGACCCAACACATTTGATAGCAGCAAAGGGCATCAGGTATCTCTGCTCCAGATTGCTTCCACACTGAGCAGCAGGGCAGGCAGCAGCAGGACAGTGTGGGGTGCAGGCCTGGCCAGGAACAATGACTCCTCTGCATTTTCCATGACCTTCTCACTCTGGACTCTATGGCAGCTGCTACTGAGCAGGCCAGGGTTGAGCACTGCCAGGTACCAGAAGGGTTTTTGCTCTCAGGTTAGCTGCTTCTCTCTTCCATAACAGCAGCAGCATTATCTCCCCAAGTGCACTGACCCAGCAATGCAGGCTGGGTCCAGCACTGTATCCTGGATGTGACAGGAAACATTTCCATTGCCAAAACACTCCCTAGCCCCTTCAGCATGCTTCATGATGAATGAAGCACTCCATTTGTTCTCAGTAGTGAAACATTTGAGGCAGATAGTGCATGACATGGGAGATGAGGGTGCACTGAACTTGTACCAGGCCCCAGCTTTCCCCTGTTTGCACAGCCAGGTGTGTGATAGAGGTGTCCAGCACACACCATGATTCAATGGAGTTCCCATCACTGTGGTGCAACCCTGGAGCACAGCCTCTCCCACAGAGAGGAGAGCAGAGACAGGCTCAGATAAGCATGTTTCAGAAGGAAACAGGAGTATTTCCACCTAACTTTGGTCTTTGTTGTGTGTGGATACATAAGCACTTGGTGTTCTGGAGGAGGACAGGGCTGCTCCATGCCACGAGAGGCTGTTCCTTAGGGAGCCAGCAGCTCTCCAGAGCACCTGGTGCCTCTCCAGCTTTCAGCCTCCTCCCTGCTGGGCACTCTGCTCCATTGATAGCTGATCCTGTTCCCTGGGAAGTGAGGGAGCAATGAGCAGGAGCACTGGGAACAGCCCCAGTCCCTCAGCAAGGAGCACCCCAGGAGTGGGGCTCATCTGCAGAACTGTCCTGACCATCACTGCCAAAGCTCACAAACCCCCCATGATCACAGCCACAGGCTCTGAGGGAGACAGGAGTGTAACAGCAATGGGAGAAAAGCTCAGGACTCTCCAGGTGTCCCAGTGCTCTGGTAAGATTAAAAAATATTAAAAAAAAATACCTGTAATGCATTAGAAGTGTTAGTTCAACTGAGTCTTCTGTGACACTGAGGTCAATCATCAGTGTTAGCACGAAAAATTACCAGCAACTCCAGATTGTTAATTCTCCTTAAGGCCTCAAATGGCCATGGGTAATGGATGTGAACCCAGATTCACTTTGTGCAGGGGCTGAGAGCAGCTTTCACCCATAAGATAAACTCAGAAAGCTAAACTAGAAAACTGTAGAAAAAAGTTTTGATTAAATCCAACAGACAAATCCACAAGAATGTTGTGCTAAGCTGTGCTGTACAACGAGCCCCTCCCTTCCCAAGCAGAGCTCTCAGTAACAGTGAAGATTCCTGAAATCTAATTAATTTCTTTTAATTATTAAGATGTTGTTCAGGAAATAACATTTAAAGCTGATGTCAGACACTGGAGTTGTTTGGAATGCTTCTGAAACAGCCTCATGCAGCAGAGCCCAGGGTTTTGGCAGTCAGCAGCAACAGGTATTACATGAGAGCTCAGAAATCAGTTCTTTCCTGTGATCTCATCCCCCTGATGAACAAACCCTTTAATTAACCAAGCAGTGCAGTTGCCTCACTCTTGCAGCATCATCACTCACTGTGTGAGGAAAAGCTGCTGCAGAGAGGATGAGTCCATTAAAGAAAAACTGCCCTGCAATCTCTCAGGGAGATTATACAACTGCATCAAAATTAAATTGACATTAATCCAATTCTCATTTCACTGTTTGCCAACAAAATCTCATGTGTGATATGGAGCAGTCTCTTTACTTTTTAACTAAAGTCTGGAATGCAGATTCAATTTTTATTTTGTCTTTGGTCTAATATTAGAGGAAGTCCACAAAAGTGATTTTTTTCAGGTTGCAATTCACTCGTGGTCTCCTGAGGCACCAGCCTGGGTCGGTGCCAGGTGCTGGGGTCACTCCTATAAACTGGATGGTGCAATGGCTCTGCTGCCCAAGAACTTCACCCACACAGAGCCATGGGTTTCCTTCTGTGTGCTGGGGATCACTGGGGACCCTCCAGCTCCCTTCCCCGGGCACGGTTTGTGTTTTTAGCAGGTCCAAAGCGGGGCACAGAGCACACCTGCAGGGCACTGTCCTGGCACACCTGGTGATGGCTGGTGCTGTTCCCTGGGGCTCAGGGCACTGAGAAGCAGCACTGGCAGCTCCATCAGCGTGCCAGGAACCCAGCCAGGTGGGCACCAGCCCTTCACCCCAGCCTGGATGGAGGTGCCAGCTCTGCCATGGGGGGAACAATCCCCAGCTCATGTCAGGAGCCATCAGCTCCTGCTGTGCCCCGTTTGTGAAACCGCTGCCAATGTGACCAGTAGGGACTTGTCAGACCTTCAACATTTAATTTGGGGCACTATGATAAGACTCAAAATTAAGCTGGATCCGGGGCACAGTAATTAAAAACATGACTGGGGAATGGCCCTACTCGCATTTGCCTCGGGCACCGGGATCTGCTGCAGAAACACGGCAGCGGCTCCCTGCAGATTCAGTGTGAGCGACCCTCCTCAGCAGCACCAGTGGAGACTATGAAGTTGCAAAAGCTCCATGAATGCCTGGGGGAAGCTTTTTGTTCACCCTGCTGGCGTTCACGGCAGGGATTATCGCTAGGAACGCAAATGAGGTGAGCACGGGTGCAGTGACAGTCTGGAATCTATTGCCAGGGCTTCACATCAGCCCTGCTCCCTGTCTCCACTGCCCGATCACAGCAGCAGCTTTCAGTCTTCTGTTCTAATCTACACAGTCCTTAAAATTCACTTTTCAGCAATTACCTGACATAAATTTTAGGACAAGTTTGGGGTGTTGTACCCACCCACCTGATTAATAAAGCTGCAGAGTCAGAGCCCCACAGTGCTCTGGGCTCCTGTTGGACTCAGAACCATCTTTCCCTTCAATGGTGGAATATTCACACAGGCTGTCCATACAGAACCAAAACTGAAAACTCATTCCTGGTCATTCTATCTGGAGAGGATCTGCCTCACACAAGCCATAGGAGACTCCACAGCTGAACCCTTTCTACCAAAGCAGCATCAGAGCTCTTTGCAAGCTCTAGACAAGGGCAGTGATTTGAACAGGGAACACTGTCTGTCTCCACCAAGCAAGAAAAACACAATAAACGTGGCAGCTTTTTTTAGAAGAAGTCCAGGACTGCTGGATTCTGGCACATTTCCCCAGCCAGCAGCATCTTCCCTCCTGCTGTTCAGTGACAGCACACACAGAGCAGCCTCCATCAGCCAGTGCATGGGGAATTACTGGGAAAAGCCGTTTCAAGGGTGGTTTCAGAATGAAGTAAAATGCTGTGTAATCTCCAGTTATCACTGAGAGGCTCTTCTTTCTATCCAGAAAGAAGAGCCTCTCAGTGATCACTGACACAGTCAGATGTAACAGAACTGACAGGGCTGACTCTCAGTGCAGTCAGCAGAGCCCCTGCATGGTGCTCCCCAATGGAAAGCACATCCCAGCTCCTTCTCCAGGTGCACAGGGGACCCAGGGCTTATGGGACTGGGGAAAGTCCTATTTTCTTTTTATATCACCCATTTCATGCCCTGCCCACACTTCCAGGACCTTGCTGTCATTCAGAAACAAAAGCATCTTGATGTGTGTGTGCTTCATTACAGAAAATCATGCTCAGAGCAAGTCTGTGGTAAACCACATAGAAAAAAAAATATCTGCAAGAGAAGAGATTCCCAAAGCACCCCAGCCAGCCCTGCAGTTATTCAACAGCTAATTTGGGGAGAAAATGGAGCTAAACAAAGGCTGCAGCACGTGCAGTGCTCCCACTTAGAGCACAACTGAAACATGTTGCAGAAAATGGGCCTGCCAGCCAAACAGGGATTTCAGGCAATGTCTTCATTCCCAAACCCAGTCTATTGACAGTGATTTCCATGTGACAGGAAGGCTCCCAAGCAGATGGGAAGCTGGCAGGCTGTTAGGATAGCTGCAGTCCAAGGAAGATTGTCACTGAATGCTCCAACAGTTCTATAGAGCACAGACAAACTAAATATGCAAACTGTAAATGTAATTAAAAGGACTGGAGGGATTGGTTAGGAAGGAGGAGAAGGGCTTGAAAGGTATATGTGGAAATATTTAGGCTAACACGTGGGATTTGTATGACAACATGAGGAGGGATGAGCATCAGACAATGAATAAATTTAGGGGGAAATCCACAAGGCTGTTTACTAATGCTCCTGATACACTTAACTAAGATAATTTAAAGCTATAAACTGACATGCCATTTAAGGAAAAAAGATTATAGGAAACAGCCTGGCATCAGCAAAGAATAAATTGGTCCAATATACATTTCCTGAGTAAGTCCCACAAAGGATGCACTGCAAACCACAGATCCAATACACACACCCACAAAACCCTGCTCTGCCACCCCAACACTTACTTGGCTTCTACATTTTTAGGTCTCCCAGTTCAGCACTGACATCACCATTTCTCATGGGATATTAAGACCTCTGTCCTCAGAGGCAGCACTTAGTTCTGTCCCTTAGAGACTCACATTCCAATTTCCACTTGTGCCAGTGGGAGGACTTTGCTGTGTGGCAGCACTGAGAAACCATTTTAAGGAGCAGGTCCTGAACTAAATGCTCTGTAATAAACACAGTGAGTCCCCCAGTTGGAGCTTCTCAGTGACACAGAGAATCCAAAGCTGCAACCCCAGCAGGGGCAGCCAGGAGTTAATCCAGGCCTCAGTCACCCAGGTGAGGAATTCTGACCCTGGAGAGCCCCAGACAGTCCAACACAGAGATGTTAAAATATCCCTTCCCTTGCCTTGCTGGGAGTGTGCAGCTCCTTCCCTCCCTTACAGTCAGGTCAATGCCTCTAAAAGCAGTGGATATATTTGCCTTGTGCCATTTGAAGCCCTTTAACCACAGAACAGAGCAAGATTGTCTGTTTTTTTAAAGCAGGGTGCTGAGTGGCACTGGGCTTGGCCAGTCTCCCAGCAGACACTGTTGTCTTACACATCAAGAGTTCTATTATCATTACAGTGCAAGGATTCCATATCACTAGAGTTTCACACCTCCTCAGTGTTTCTCACAGACAGCTCCTCTAAGCACTGACTGCTCCTGGTCCTTACAGCCATCTGACTCCTCTAACTCCAGATCCCACCAGCCCACTCTTTTATACCACTTGATCTTATTGGCTACAGGTGTGGCCTGTTAAGATCAGCCCTGCTCCTAATCTTTAGTAATTGGTTCAGCTGCAACTCATTGGGGGATAAGATTTCATTCTCTACCACCTTCATTTACCCATCCTGTGTCCCCCTACAGACACCAAAGTTGTTTACTCTTGACAGACTCAGACACACTCCAGCACCTGTGGAAAAGGCTCTTCATTCCTCTTTCCTCTTAGGTAGTTCATTTCTCCTTCAGATAATTTCTAAAATTAATCAACACATATCCTTTATTGTGTATTTTATCCTGTAATTCAGAAAATGGGCTTGTTGCCACTGAAGCTGCTCTACAAAATACTCCTAAATCTGATTTTCACCAGTTGACACTTTTTAGGAGCAGGAACTGTGCTGGGCCAGTAGACCCTTCTCTGTGCTCCCTGTGTCCCTGGTGCTGTCACAGAGGGACAGATGGCCCATCTGAGCACCACCAAGAATTCAGACTTTGCTTTGCTCCAGCTCCAACTGTTTGGAAGCAACAGTCAAGAGTCAATTCCATTTACCTCCACCCAGTTAATGGGATCAGATTTTCCCAACTCCTCTGCACAGTACCTCCATCCTGCAGGGATGCTGGCCTTCCCTTCCTCTGAAGTGACAAAATATTCTGGAACACTCAGGATGTCTTTAGGGGATTGTTCAATGAATTTTCCAGTGGTTAAATCCATATTCTTCATGTGTCAGAGTCATTTAAAGTGAGATCTTGCACCTTGTTCAACCAGACCATGACAAAGCTGTTCTCAAACTGTACATCATTGCTGTGTATCAGCAGTTTTTGCAGATATTAACAGAAAATCCTGTTTTCACTGAAATTTTGCAGCATCTTCAATCAAGGGAGATGAAGGAGTAGTTTTATCAGATCAGAGAAAAAGTAATCTCTTGCCTCAATCAGGGCCCAGTTGGAGTTACTTCAGGACAAAATGGAAGAAACTGTACAGGGTTTAAAGCTACTGCCTAATTTTAGATTAAAACACTTCCCTGAGGAGCTTTAAAGTAACTTTCATTCATGTCAGGGATTTTTTTTTCTTGCCCACCAAAAACCCTTGGGAATGTTCACATGCAGTGAGCACAGCACAGAAAGGTGCCCTGTGGGTACAGATGTGTTTTCCAGCTGTTCCACTGGCTCAAGCCAAGCTGGACTCCCAGTATCTCCTCAGGACTGTATTTTGTGTGTGCACATGTCAAACATCAGACTGCAATGTTTTCTGTACCCATAAAATTATAATGCAACCATAAACAGACATTGAACAACATCCTGATTTTATAAACAGACTTAAATTGTCTCCAAACCTCCTACCTCACTTCAAAAGCAGTGTCACAGACATCACTTCTTACAACCAAACCCAGCCCATGGTTACCACAAGGTGTGAAGGAAAGCAGTGCTTGGGCAGCATTTCTATTCCTCATGGTTACCTGGAAGCATCAGAGGAATACAAAATGCTTTGATCTAAGGAAGAGGCAGTGAAGGATTCCAGGTAGAGTTTAGCACAAATGTATTTCATTAAAAGCTTCATTAACCTGAACTGGTTTACATCTCATTAGCTTCAGACACTCTGGTTTAGCCTATGTTTACCTTCTTCCACTTTTGCACTCCTTCCTCCTCTGTCAGATGGTTCCTGAGGATCTTCCACCACTTCTGGACATTTCTGCTCCAGTAAAAGCTGCTGATTCTGGAGATGCTGCAGCTGGCAATAAAGCCTTCCAAGGGAAGGCTGAAAGCAGCATTCCTCTTGGCTACAGAAAATTGATTTTTCTAAAGTTTATGTTTACTTGGCATTCAGGAGAGAGTTCCTGTCCACATCCCTCATGACACAGGATCTAGTCAATAAAAATGGGTGACACCTCCATGTCCTGCAGTCCCAGAGATCCCAGGGACAGAGGCCATCAAACCTTTGTCCTGGCATCCCGTGTGAAAGCCAGAACAGCTGCCCACCCCCATAGAGCACATCAGACATGTGGCAGCCCCCTTTCTTCTGTCTGTGCATCCCTCTAATCCAAATTCCACTCCTTTGATTTTCCCATCTTCAGCTTTCTTCTTGTTACAGCCCCAACCTCCTGTGCCATTTCCTACTTTTAGGTTATAGCACTCAAAGCGTTTTAAAATTTAAATATTATTTTTATATTTATTTATTTTATATATTATTTATTTTAATTTATATATTTTTAAATGTTTTAAATTCCTGACAATCAAACCTGCAGAGCAGGGGGCTCTCCCAAGAACACTCACCTGTTTTCTGCTGCTTTAGGCTGAAAGAATTGAATATTTGAAATTTTTACTTTGGTGTCCATGAAGGTCTGACTTTGGAGATGGCACTGACTGGGGCTCCTCACTGACACATCCTTGCACTGGTGGCTGTTTCCTCAAGGCCTTTCAGAACAGTCTTGAGAAGATGAAAAAGTGAAACTAAAGAAATCAGGAGAAAAGTCAGCACTTAAATGCCATTAAATAGTCATGGCTCAGGTAGTTCATCTCAACTCATTGCAGGACACTCCTCTAGTTCTAACAGGAACAGCAGGAGAATTGAAATCTCACCTGTTCTGGCAGCACTATCAGTGAATGCCATTGGGAATATTTTAAATTAGCATTTTAATTATCAGCATCTACACTGGAACCCTCTTAAAACCTTTCTAAACAGATCTGTGCAGAGCACCTTAAAAATACACGAGGGATGCAAGGCTGATCACAGTTCCATGAGCTCCCTCCCTGCCAGGCATGGGCAGTTTGCTGAATGGCACTAAAACTCCATTGCTTCTGTAATCTGTGTTGGGAAAAGAGCTGGAAATCCAAGGGCAGCACAGCCAGGGAAAAGCCTCAGGGACACTCTGAGCCTGTCTGGGGCTGCTGCCACAGGGTGAGCTCAGAGGGAAGCACTGAGCAGGGAACAAACAGCCTGAGAGTTCAGTCAGGCTCAAATCCCAGCTCTGCCTGAGCAAGACACTTCTCTGGGCTTTACTACCATTAAAAACAACCCTACAGATGACACTGTTCCCTCTCAGTAAAATACTGCTCAGTTGGGGCTTTTTTTGGTTACTTGCAAGGGAATTGAGTATTGTACTCTTCCTTCCCTCCTATTTCATTCTTTTTTCAAGAGACACAATTTCAAAGATGGGATAAAACTGCAATTCTGGTGCCAAAGTCCTCCTGTTGGTCTCTTCAGAAGCTGAGAACTGCTGGCACAAGCCCAGGAAAAGCAACAAAGAACAGGAGGAGTCTGGAGAGCAGCTAGACTTGCAAATCCCAGAGCAGTGTAGAATAAACCCAACACAAAACAGAAAAGATGATTGGCAGGGATGGGATGACTCTGCTGCTGGAAATGAAAGTGCTATGAATAATCAGGCACCTCTGACCCAGGAAAACATTGACTTCATTTGCAACACAGAACTGATTGCAGATGGTATTTGGGGAGGGGAATCCAGCTATTCACTGTGCTTTCCCCTCACCAGAAAAATTAATTTCCTCTGTACTGTTGAGCAATGAAATGCACCTGATTGGATCTGCTGAGACAGCTGCACATAGAAGGTCTGGGATGAAAAACTAGAGTTCATGGGGTTGATGCTAAAGGTAATCCTATTAAAACAGTGGGCTGAGGGGGGATGCACATATTACTCCCATTTTAATAAAGAATTAAAATAAATCCCTTAAAAGAACAAATTTATTTGGACATTTCTTTGAAGATAATAAGATTGTTGCTGAATTGGATGCTGGATGTCAGTGCACAAACAAGGAGGAGGACAAGGAGGAGAAGGATGAGGATGAGGAGGAAGATGAGGAGGAGGAGGATGATGCATTTGGATTTTTTCTTGCACCTCCTCAGCATCACTGGAGGGCAGATGTTTGTCACATCAGGAAATAAAATGGGGGGAGGAAGAGGAAGCTCAGCTTGGGTTTAAGGCAGGTTTGCCTCAAGAAGAAACAGATATTTTCCTGTTGCAACACAAGCAGGGTGTTTTCCTTTCTTTTCCTAAAGAAAATGCCTACAACCAAGATTCAAATGCATGTGACTGAGATTAGTCAGTTCCTCAGTCACTCCTCAACCAATAATTAAATCTTTAAGCAAATGACCTGATCTTCTTCAGTGTTGATCACACAGTGACTTAATCCACCTTCATTAGGAACTAAGGGATGCAAGGCTCCTGGGAAAACAGGAATGAAAAAAGAAAAATGTCAGGCCCCTTCCTAGGGTACATGCTGGTAGAATTTAACAGATAGCTTGAAGTCAGCACTTTCAAAAATTATTCCCTCCATCCTTTTACATCAGTTTCAAGCCTACTGCCCAACACATTGATACTGAAAAGCAAATTATACCTTCATACATGCATGCATAAATTTACCACTGAATTCAATTTAAAAGAATTTTTCACATTAGTAAGAAAACTATTAATTGCAGGAAAAGACTCACAGGGTTTATGAGCAGATAAAGTCAGACCTTGGTGCCACAGTGTGAGCTGAGTCCTGGGCAGGTTGGGTTTGCTCATTGACTCCTGGTTTTGGGGAGTTTGTTTCCCAAGCCTGCTCCAGCTCCCTGGGCAGGGTCAGGCCTGCTGGGATACAAACACATTCCAAACCTGGGCACTTCCAACAGGGCTTTTACAAAGCACCTTCCTGCCATGGGATTTGACAGCATGCACATTAATCTCTCCAATTACAGCCATTTGACTCTTGCAGGGTATGTAGGCAATTTACATATTAATAAAACAATCTGTTAGGAAACATGAAATTACACAAAGTGAGACTCACACAATTTTGATCAGCTACACAGCATCAGGATCAAGAGACTCCTCATATTGACCTTTGTTTCCCTTGTAAGCCAAAAGCTTTCTAAGAACCTTTTTCAAGGCTTTATTGGATTACAAAGAGGGTAATTATAGCACTGAGATGAATCCAGTGGCTCTCTTGTAATGGAATAAAGCCAGTTCCACTACTTGACAGCCAGCCTGCCTTGGCAGGGCCCCACAGACACTGTTCTTTTGTGAGTTTTTGTCTATTCCAAGGGATGAGGTGACTGCTCCCCTGTCCCAGGCACCCTCACAGGAAAATGGGAGAAGCCAGTGCTCAAAGGAGGACTGAAGAATGAACAGTGTTTGCAAACCAGCAGAAGGATCTCTCAAGAAAACTTTTTCCTTGAAAGTTTGGGGATAATGGAGGACTTTTAGCTTTCTTAAGTTATTTCAGAATTTATTTCAACAGATACTGCATGTGCATTGTATTGTGGGGAAGGGAAAGAAAGAGCAGAGGTGATGGCTCTACTGCTAAGAAAAACTAAAATGAGCTACAGCATAAATATGGCTGATTGGGCCTTTCTGCACTCCTATGATGCTGTTCTCAGATGGAGAGTGTCTATCTCCTTTAGCTTGCTTTCCATACAGGAATCCTACAGATTCTGAGCCAAGAGGACACATGTACCTCATGATAAAGGCACCAGGTGAGCTCCAGTCACTGGGCACTGCAGGGCTGCAAGGGGAGAGGAACAAGACAGAATTCAGAATTCTGAAATAGAGTATGGGGGGAAACACCAATTGTCATTGCTGGAGTACTGACCCAGGGCACCTGTGCAGGTGCTGAATTTTTCACTGGAAGTTGGCTATGAGTTAATAAAAACCCAGCCATCAGGGCTGGTACAACTCTGAGTAGTCATAGCTGAGCCAGGCTCAGCACCATCAGAACCATCCCCTGAGCCTTTTTCCCCACTTTTGACACCCAGGGCTACATCAGCAGCATTATAAAGTTCACAGTTTGCAGAAGACATTTCAGCTGCAGAAGCAATGAGGGCAAAGAGGAATAAACCACAAGATGTTCTTGGGAACAGCCCAGACAGGATCTCCAAAGCTGCTGCCTGGGAGGCCAAGCTGCACCTTCAGCTGTGGCTCAGGGAGCTCCTGAGGTGCTGTGAAATCCCTTCTCAGGGCAGAGCACAGGCTACTGGTGTGGGAAGGAGAGAAAAACTCACATGAAACATCTCTGGCAATTCAATTTCTGCTGACAGCAATGTCACACCACATCACTAGTGGAAGAAGTGAACCCTCTGGAGAAGTGGTTACACAACCCATTGTGTATTGTGACTGAGACATGGCCTGTCCACTGGATGCCTTTACAGGCATTTGGCAGAACTTAGAAATAATCACAGCTCTGAAGGCAATTTTTATGCAAAGCAGAACTCTAAAACTTGTTTAAAAAATATCCACACAAACAGCAATAAAGGTCACCTGTCCCTGCTTTGGGAATAAGGGAAGGGGAGGAAAAGATCAAAGGATTACCTGAAGGGACTTACAAAATCCCACCTTCTGGAGCTGTTTCACAGTGCCTCTTACTCACTGTCTTGACTGGAAAGAGCAAAGAACAAATATTAAAGGTAGGAGGAGAATAGACAAACAATTACAGAAAATATACATTTTGACAACTTGTTTGATTATCATTCAGTTGCTGCAAGGGACAGATTCCCTGCAGCAGGAATGCTGCAAAACAAACAATCTCAACAACCAGCAGCAGCTCTTTCCAAGGCAGACAGAGCAGCTGATTTAGTAATTTATTTAAAGCCCTCCATTTTTCTCTTACTTGTACTTAATGAGAACCATAGAAAACAATTGGTATTTCAGTTGAGGCCTGAAAATCTCAGTTCCCCCTGGCCCTGTGCCAGGACTCTGTGACTTTCCCTAACACAGGTTGTTGGTGGCATGACAAGACTGGAATGTCTGAAATATCTCCAGTGCAGCACAGCCTCCTCCAGCACTAAGGGAACCCCTCCATGCAGAATTTGGTGACACCCACTAGGAAGCAAAATCAAGATATGCATAAAATGTTAAGAAATTCTACTCCTCATACAAATCCCAGTGAGGAAGTTCCATCTTCAAGAGACAGGACCAAGCAGCTGATGGAAGCAGCTCCCTGGGCTGTTCCATGCAGGGGCTGCATCTCTCCATGGCCTCTGCCAGCAGCTCTCAGTGAGACAGGGCAGCTCCAGGGAGGCCCAGGCACAGCTCAGATTATCCACTTGTTAGTCCTAATAAATGCAGGAAAAAAGAACAAAAATACACATCCTTCACCCATAAATTGAAATGAAAAGAGAGGCATTTGACAAGATGGGATGACTAGTCAGTGTGATCCTGCTCATTTCTAGGCACTGACTTTCACAGAGGAGATTGGAGTAGGAGGAGGGAGGAGTTTGCCATGGACTGCTTGTACCATTTACAGAACAGCATTTGGCATCTCTTGCTCATATGTCAAATACGTGCCTGCACAGAGGGCCAGATGCAGCTCCTGATGAATTTTTTAAAGAGGAATTTAATGCTGACATAACAAAAGTGATAAATTACTCAAATGTTTGCAGGGCAAATCCTGAATGTACCAACAGAGAAGCACATGGAGCTGCTGAAATCCTGCCATGGCTGAAGCATGTAGGACCTTTGCAAGCATTCATATCCAAGAGCAAAAATCCTTCTTGGATATGGGGTTCCTGGCAGCACAGGGGTTTCCAAAAGGTCAGTGCTACAATGGCCATGGCTAGTTTTACAACCAGAAAAAGTTGCTCAATCTTTCAGAATCCAAACATTTATTTTAAAGACAATTATTACACTCTCACTGGGTACCACAAAGTTTCTCTATTATTTCCCACAATGGTCACATTTCACTACCTAGGTTTAAGTCAGATTTCAGAACAGATTTTTTTAAATATTAGGTAGTCAGAGGGAAGAACAAAAACCTGCAGTAACTGAATTATGCTATTTACAGTGACATTAGATATTTATTACAGGAATATTGTGCTTATGATTTACTGGGAGAATCATGCAAAATTTACACCACTTTACAATTCACTTGCCAATATCTTGCTTAGGCTTTAAGGTGCTACTGGGAGCTAAGCCAGGACAGAAAATGGAAATTGGCCACAGTGGTTGGTACTGTTTGGTACCTGGCATGATATTGTGAAAACAGCACATCCCAAATCCCCTTCACTTTGGAGATAAGAGTTCAAATGGACAGTTATAATTAAGTGGTTTTACAGGTCCTACTGCTCACTTATGAGAGGAGATACTTACCCAAGGCCTGAGGATACAGTGAGGAGCCTCCAAGTATTAGGAAGAGGTACACCATTAGGATGTTACATATAAAATTATCACAACCCTCCAGTCTTGAATCTGACACGACTTTGATTGTTTCTGCTTCTCTTGGTCATTTTAGACAACTTAAAACACTCTTTTTAGTACCTACATTTTCTGAATTCTACAGGCAAGTCTCATTCTGCTGAGAGCTCACAGGCCTCCCTAAGCTCCAGGAGATGTTGTGCCTCAAGAGCTCCTGCCATGTTGAGGGCAGCAGTAATGCTGGTGACAGCTCTGTAAAACACCCTCTGGAGCTCCCCAGCCCACAGAGGACAAGGATGGGGGAGGAGAGTTGCCATATGCCAATGCATGAGCAATTTCTGACTTGCAGTCAAAAGCATCCAAAAATTCAGTATGCAGGATTTGGTGCCATATGGAGGAATTGTGATTTGGCCTTTTCCCCAGCTGTATCTCATTAAGCAAAAAAGGAAAGAAAAAAGGGAGGACATTCTTTTCTTCTGTGCAAACTCTCTCCCAGAGTTCATCATCCTTTGAGGGACAGTTCATTGCTGGTACCTGGAAAACCAAGTCTGAGCAGAAGGGGGCTGTAAGAATCCAGGTGCTTGAGGACAGGCCTCTGTCCAATTCAAAAGTTTTTTTGTAAATCTTTTATACTTTGAATATGACTTCTTTTAGGAAAGAGGGAGAAGTGCTACAGAGAGACAGGACTGGTTCTACAGGGCTGAGAAAGATCAGAGTAGAAAAAGAACCTGATGTTCCATGAAGTCTGCAGGGGTGCACTACAGTAAAGGATGCTGTTTCCATGTGCTGCAGCATTTTGCACTAACAGCATTTTGCTTGTGAGCTCTGTGGTTTATTTTGCTCAGTGTGAAAGGTTTGTTTAATCTGAGACTTCACTGGGACTTTGTCCTTATCTTTTTTATAGAGACTGATGTGGCATTACCATAAGGCAGACATTATCATGGTTTAATGTGACAGAGACAATCCCATGGCTGGTGTCACACAGGTGACACCACATCTAGGTTTCAAAGTTCTAAACACAGACACCTCAGAGCCTCTGTGCTTCTTTCCGATCTTCCTCGACGTAGAAAAATCCTCCTGCAAAGACCCCCACAAAGGCACAGGTGACAAAGCTGTACTGCATGCTCCTGAAACTCCACTGCAGCGAGGGCACGTTCCTGGCCTGGATGGCATTGGAGATCTGGGGAGGGAACAAGGCTGCATTAATCTGCAGTAACACCTCCATCCTCTCCTGCTTCAAACTGACTCTTTACAGTGTGGGCCTTGAAAAGAACAAAGGAGGCAGGCAGGGATTTTGCTCCCAAAGTTTGTCAAACCAGTACCCAGCACAGCTGTACTGCACTGCTCTCCAGCTTACCCTTCTCCATCCTGATTCTGTGATTCTGTGATTCCAAAGGGTCAAGAAATCTCATGTTGTTTTACACCTTCAGTGCCTCCAGTCACAAGTGCAGGAAACATTTTACCATTTCCTAGCCCACCTCCAGACTGCCAGCACAGGCTGGGCCTTGGGCAGTGACCTTTGGCATTTCTTGATCCTGTTCAGTAACTTGTGCCTCCCTTGTTGGCATCCAGTGTATAGAAACAGGGCAAGCAGCAATACAGGCACAAGAACACTCATAAGACAGGGAAAAGATGGAAATTACCTAAGACAAGAGTGGGGTCTGCTTTTGAGCCAAAAGACATTTGAGGAGTTGTGGAGTGACATTGTGAGTAAGTGGGAGGAAGAAAACACCAGGCAGGTGCTTTTTGTACTAGTGGGAGAATGAGGTTGTAAAGGCTATAAATGATAAACATTAATTTTATTTTCATAGACGGAAGGAAAATCTGATTTCCAGAAACTCAGTAAGATTCAACACTTAACCCAGGAACCTGAAATCTCTTCTCAGCATAAACAAAAAGATAAATGGTGAAAGCAGTCATTTTTATTCCCACATTTGTTCTTGAAGGTTAGAATATACTGTGTGACTTGAAATGCATAAATACAAGACTCTTCAACCTTTGCTGGGTTTCTATGATTATTTATGACAGTTTAGGAAGATAAGAGGAAGATCAACTCTAAATGGGTATCTAGGGATTACAGCAAGCATAATGGCCATGATACAAACCTAATACATTTAATTTTAAAATGTTTAGAGAAAAAATCTCTGGGGTGCAGAGGGAAGAAAAACAGGCTTTGAAAAAGAAAATTCCCTGATTCTTCAGACAGATTTTTAAGCTAAAAGTTTGGCTGAAGCAGGTTAGGAAACATGGACATGAAAGTACAAGATTGGTGTTTAACCATCAGCAGTCATGGGAAGTGTTGGTGTATGGGCTCATAGAACATTCCAGAGGAAAAAGTGGGTGCTCAGTACACAGGAACCCACTTGGACACACAGTTTGATTCCTGGGTTTAATGCCTCTGTTCTGAGATTAATCTCATCTGGTTAAGTTTTTTTTAGGTTTTAGGGGTTTTTTTAGGGTCTTCACTCTTTTTGATGAGCTGCTCTTTAAGGTGACTTCTGCAGGTCCTGCACACAGTGACAGGCAGGATCAGCACAAAGCCTCAGTTCTGCCCAAAGAGGGCAAAGGACAGAGGGCAAGAGGCACAAACAGTTTAATCTTTAAGGTAGAAAGCTTAGATCAATACATTGGTCAAAGGGAGAATGAGCAAGACATATTTCAGCTTTTAGGTACCTCCAATTTTTGCATCCCATCTCAGCCATTTTCCACAGGGATGTTGGTTGTTGTGTTCCCACACATACAGTCAGAAATGTGTGACAGCAGGAGTTCCCTAACACTGAGGAGCAAAGTGATTTCTTCATTTGCCAAAAAAAGGAAGTCAGCAGGGGTAATCCCTCAGGAGAGAGGCTCTCTTCTCTGCCAGACAGTTGAGACACTGGGTTTCACCCAGCTGAGGACAAGGGGATCCTCCTGTGTGGCTGGGCCAGCAGCAGCTGTGCAGGCACAACTCACTTGGCATTGCTGGCCCTGTCTCACCCTGACACTGTTAACAGGGGGTGAACTCTTTAAATAAACTGTCATAAAAACTAAACTTTAAATCACTGTCAAAGACTCAATCTCCTATGTCAGGTAAAGCAGAAAACTCAAAATGGGTCCTTTGTTAGTTACTGTGTCTTAAAATAAATGGAGGAAGGAAATGAGACTGACAGAGTCCACAGGAACTAAAATTAATGAACTGCACAGAGAAAGCAGCATGAGGCTGATTTGCACAGAAGCACCTAAGATCAAGTAAATGTAGGAAGAACAGAGAAATCAGGTCTCAAGGAATGTGGGAATTCAGGGTTAAGGTGATTTGAGACCACAGCTTTAAAGGTCAAGTAGTATCTAAAGACAACCATTGCACCACTTTTGTTCTGATTTTCAAGACTTACTGCAAGATTTCAAACTTGAAGATTTGAACTAAGTCTTGGGTTTTAACACATTGAATTAATTTCCATGAAACTCACAAACTTAGCAGAAAGTGCTTAAATCCCATGACACTGTCTCTACAAAAATGTATGCCTCTAAAAATACATGAGTCTGTAAATTTCTACATACTGCATTGAACTATTCACACCTGCAAGCAGTGTCACAGGGCCAAGTGATTCATGCAGGTAAAAACATTTAGGAAAATGTCTCTGTGTCTTAGACTCATGGCCAGCAATTTGAGTAATTTCTGGTTTTGGACCAGGTAGTGCCCATTATTCTGTGAGTATCTGTCTATTAGTTTCTAGAAGTTTTACCCTAAGGAAAATAAAGTAAGGAGAGAATTCACTTACAGCCTCGATGAGGTATGGGCTGCCTGCATCTCCCAGCAAATGGCTGACCAAAATCTGCAAAAATGCATGCCTCTAAAAATATGAGTCTGTAAATTTCTACACACTGCATAGAACTATTCTCACCTGCAAGCAGTGTCACAGGGCCAAGTGCTTCATGCACTTAAAACAATGTCTCTGTGTCTTGGACTCAGGGACAGCAAACTGAGTAATTTTGGTTTTGGACCGGGTAGTGCCTGTGATTCTGTGAGTGTCTATCAATTTCTAAAAGTTTTACCCTAAGGAAAATTCAGTAAGGAGAGGGTTCACTTACAGCTCCAATGAGGTATGGGCTGCCTGCATCTCCCAGCAAATGGCTGACCAAAATCTGCAGGGCAATGGCTGTGGATTGTCGCCTCGGTGCCACCACGTACTGAAACAAAGCACAGCCCACAGAGAGGGAACATCAACACAGGGAACTTCAGCAGTGCCCAGCTGCTTCCAGAGACATGGGCAGAGCAACAGTGATGTATTTCATATTCAAACACTGTTTACAACTTTGTAAGAAAAATTTCACAGAGAACCACTGTGATGTCATGTTGCCACGACACTGCATCCAGTCCCAGGCAGTGTAGGAGCAGAGTTATGTGAGATTGGCTGTTCTGAAATCCTAGCCACCCATGGGATGGAGGAACAATCCAACAGCTCCTTCTCACTGAGGCCAAAGCACACCATGGCCTACACTGAGGCTGTGCAGTCTACCCACTTCTTTTTTCTCTCTCAGAACCTACCTGGATGATGAGCATGCACACTTTGTGAACAGGCTGTCTTGTACAGAGACAAAAAAACTACAATAGGAAACTCTGAGCCTGGGGAGCAGACC
Organism: Ammodramus savannarum pratensis; assembly: GCA_020466415.1. Taxonomy (NCBI): domain Eukaryota; kingdom Metazoa; phylum Chordata; class Aves; order Passeriformes; family Passerellidae; genus Ammodramus; species Ammodramus savannarum. The sequence continues at coordinate 29,880,094 of JAHXMQ010012343.1, read as the reverse complement.
TGGCTCTGTGACAGACTGTACTAGACTGGAGCCTGTCAGCTCTTGGCTCTCTGAGGTTTTCATGTCATCTGTCCTAGACTCAAATTTCCTTTATGGATAATGACAGGCTGTGTTTGAGAGATGCAAATCAAATATTGTTATGCACTCAATATATCATGGGCATTGCAAGCATGAGAAAAGCTAAATGTACTTTGGCTCCCCAGTGCCTTGCACCACTTCCTTGCTGCTTCCTTTATTTAATATCCCATATCTGCAGCTACAAGAGATGGAACAAAACTAACAAGAAAAAGACAAGAGAAGGATGGGGTGTTTCCTATAGTTTCAGGGCTCATACAAACTCTGCTATCACTCAGGTTCCTCTGCACAATAGAAACCATACTCAAGAGCTCAAGGCCCTGTGGGATTCACCAGGAAAAGAAGAAACAAACCACAGTTCCACAGGGACTTTGAAGAAGCCATGGGGTCCTGCCTGGCCACAGTGACTGCCCAGAACCCCACACCTGCAGGAGTGGAGGTGACATCCTGCACACTCCTCCTCTGAGGAGATCCAGCCCAGGTGCTGGACAGAAGCAGCTGTCCCAACAGGAGCAGTTTGCAAATCCCTTGTGCTGCCCCTGGAGGATTCAGAGACCTCCCTGCAGACTCTGCCACAGAGCTGTCAGCTAAAAAGGCAGATGGAACACACAGGCTGGTGAACACTTCTGTACCTCCCAGGGCACTTCCAAAGACAGGGACACCTTGGTAGCCTTCCCAAACCCCTCCAATTCCAACATCTCCTACACTGTTAGCTGCCAAAACCCTAAAAAATAGTTCCATAACCTCACAGATGGCAAACATTTCATAAGGAACACTCCAAGAACAGCCTCCCAGTAAACCAGCAAGGCAGCTACAGCATTTCTCCACTTGCACATGAGGACTGCAGTGGTTCAGCAGGTACCTTTGTGTACACTGAATAGGAGGCACAAAGGTGGCTACATGCAATGCCTCTTGATGCAGCAGCCACAAAGGGAGAAGTCCTTATCATTCAGTCAGCATCTTCCTTGTCTTCAGCTCCACAGGTCACAGGAGAAATGAATTCCTGGCTACATTGTGTGGTTATAGTGCCATGGGAAGAAAGAAAAGTCATTTTCATGGCAAACTAAGAACATTGCATTAGCAAATTCAGCTACATTATCAGAGATCCTACCAGTTCATACAGGAAACAAGGCAGAAAGAGAAATTACTGCTGTTATCTATGGCACCCTTCAGTCAATATAACAGCAGTAACACACTGAGCTCATGGGGTTTGAACAGGATGAAACACAACTCCCAAGTGAGATTGCCACTCAATGAGCAAACATCTACAAATTCAGCTCAATTCCATCATTTTCTGATAAAACAATTAGTAGCATTTAGAATTCAAGAGATCCAACCCAAAGTACATTTGTGGTAATAAACTTGATATCTGTTCCCAGGGTAACACAGCACCCCAGAGCTCTGATATGCCAAACCTTTCAGCTTCCCACTTGTTCCCAATTGATACAACATTGCTGCTAACTAACCCCACAACATTCTAAAATAAATGGAAGTTAGGGATGTTGGTCACCTGGGAGACAACTTCCTTCTCTTCTAGATTTACATGGATCCAGGATATGGCAATGATGCTCCCCACAGATTTCCTGCAGGCTGCAATGTGATACAGCATTCCCTCAGAAAGCTGAGACTGGAGTGATGGAAGTGAACAAAAGCTCTGTTTGGATTCAGGAAGGAATGGAAAGAAAGAGCTGATAGCAACTATCTGCCTCACTCTCCTCACCATGTATCACCATTTCCTAACTCAATGATGTCACCTTCCTCTTTAACAGTGACAGAGGACAGAATTAAAACACAGATATAGGAGTTCAAAGAAAAGTAAATTGAGAAACTTAAAAAAGTTGGTGCATCAACTCATGCAAAAAGAATGGCAATGGCATTTATACTTGTTTCTGGTGGTAAAAACCCCCTATTATTTCAAAATAAACTGAAACAGAAGATAAGTAAAACCATCAGTCTGGACCAGTGATAGTTGTTCTGCACCTGTTCACTGCTGCAATTATCTCACAGGATAATTCTTTCTGACCATTCTGTGAGAGTTAAATAAGAATCAAAACCCTCCTGGCTGCTGGCTGAGATTTTAAGCAAGCAGCCAATTGATTAATGCTGACTGCATTATTTACTATTTTATTAAAATTCCAGAGTGCAGAAAACTGACATGTAGAGAGCAGCACCGTGAAAGAGAACATAATGCACAGTCAGTGTCAGCAGGACTTTGCTGAAGACCCATGAAATGTAAGTAGTTCCATTCCTTCATCTCAATCAGAATGTGAAGAGAGGTTCTTCACTAGGAAATACAGAGATAAACAGACTCACAGCAAGGCAAGGTCAGGCAGTGCAAGGAGAGCTCTGTGGTGCTTCACAGCTGGTCCCTTGGGTCACTAGAGAGTGCTCAGCATTTGGCAATGTACTTTCTGATCCTTTTACACTGTAATAGGGGTACTTTCATCTCTGCTCAGCTTGTCCACTTCTAGGGTTCAGTTAGCCAGCAGAGATACCAAGCAATCTGTATATCTGAGCAACTCAGACACAGTGCCAGCAATTTCCAGCTCCTGTGATAGCAAGGGCCAGTGACCTGTGCTCCACTGGAGCCACAGGCTGCAAGGTTTTTTCCTGTCCTTCTTGTGAACTGCTATTGTGCACCACTGCATGTTGTGCTACACATGAATGCACTCACTGTGGTTCTTAAATAAAAGTTTTATTATGACCATGAAGTTTGCAGCAGCAACCTGCAAATAGATTTCTGCTCCCTTAGAATGAAACACTATTACATAAAATGGGAAACACTCACATTTGCTTGGGAATAAACAAAGATCTCTGTTCTGCTGTCCCTTAACTTTGTGCCTTCTCTCACTTGTCCTGATGGCTTTACACAACTTCCCCACCTTCAGTGCCACCTGCAGCAGCATTGTGCCTGTACCACACTTGTCTGAACAGTCCCTGTCCCACAGGGAGCTTCCTGCTTGAAATATTGGGGTTACCATCACATCCACAGTTTCTCAGCACAGGGATCCCAGAGTAGAGTTTGGGTCCCTTGGGTGATCTATTCCTCAGAGAAAAGGGTAATGTTAATTTAAATATTTTGTTTTATGCCCATAAGTAGCAACAAAAGAACTGTCAATCATATAAATAACTTACTTTGGTATTTAAATCAGCTTCCTGCAGTCTATCAGATATGAGCATTTCTTTGCTTGTTGCATTGATAAACCATATTCAACTTGTTCATATTATGGATTATTAAAAAAAAAGTCATATAAACTACTTGATAAGACTATAATGCTCTGTGTAGTTCAGCAATCACAGTATCTGCCCCAGGGTTTAAACAGACATCTATTAGTGACTGTGGAGCTACAACCTAAATGAAAGGTTGCCAAATTTTTATTTACAGTAAAAACTCAAGTAAAATTACTAACTCTAAAAACCTTTGAAATGATAAAAAGAAGCTGCTCATCACAGTCTAGACAAACTGTGCTACAAGATGTGTGCTTTTCACATCACTCCTTTCTGAAGAAATTACTGATGACAGAATCCAAATGAAACCATGCACTGCTATTCCTTGGCTTGTGGTGTCAGTCCTGGAATTCCCAAGAGCCCCTTAAGCATCACTGCTGCCCTGATGCTCTGGCAGTGTAGCACACTTCTGAACTGGACTTGCAAGAGCTGGAATTCATCTGCTCTGTATTCTGAGCTAAGGGAACTTGCTAATAGTTCATGGACTATCAACTTTGCCTCATTTGGATCATCCTTTCAAGCCTCTGGAAAACAAATAGAAAACCTGATTATAGGCACAAAATTACCTTGTTTCTGGTGCAGGCCATTGTCTAGCAGATATCTGACAACACAGAGCTGTACAGAAGCCCAAAATACAATGGGTACACACAGGACTAGGGACTATCATGTGCATGAGTTCCACCCAAAACAGGACATCTTCCTGGGATTGTAATAACTTGGACTGCTGCACCACCACACCCTTACTGCCTCTGGCATCCTTGCCCAGGAGTACATTGTGGCAGTGATTCCAAGCAGGATTCCAACAAGGGGATTCTCTGTAGGAGTTTTTTCAGCTGTCCCCAGAAAGCCACCGAGATGATGCAGGCTTAGGAACAATATTACATTGTCAAAACCTTGAAATAAGGAAATAGTTTAATTAGCACTTACCAGCAGTATGTCTGTCACAACAGCCCAGTTTACAGACAAAAACAGTTCTCCAAATGCAATAAAAATCTGCAAAACAGAAAAAAAAAGCAGTGACTATACTATGCTATATTCTGCTATACTCTGCATTGCCCCTCCATATTGTGAAGATGAGGCAGGCTCACTGGCTCTGCTTATCTATGCAAGAGTTGTCCTACATTCCCATTACTTCTAAATTAAACATCTCTGTCTGTGCTTACAAACACTAACTTCATCTTAAAGGTGGGGAGAAGAATCAAAGAAGGTGTTTGAGTCACAAATCCTCAGCAGAAGAGCCAAAATAGGAAACATACCACCCTCCCAAATTAACTGCTATGAACTACTGAACCCAAGAAGAGAAAAGCAAGATCCATGGAAGAGGAAGACTCAGCACAGGTTTACAAAGTGCACAGGGATGCAAATGAAGCCAAGTGAACACCTCTGTGTCAGTACAAGTACTCTTAAGGGCTCCTTCAGAGAGAGAACTTCCAAAATGGGATGGACTCCAAGGAACAGGCAGTCTCCAAACCTTGGTGTCCTGTGGGAAATCCCTAATCCATCACAGATGGAGACCCAGCCATGAGGAAAAGGGGTAGGGCACTGAACAGTTCTTATAGCTGAGGCCTCAGAAAATATTAACCCTTTCAGCCAGCCCTGGACACAGATTGGAGCAGCCTGAGACTTAAAGGAGGAAAAGTATTAAAGTTACACCATTGAGGTGGAGCAGTGCTAGAAAACAGAATCTCTTCAGAAATACAGGTCACACAGTCACATGGCACCTGGCACAATATTCTTATCTACTAATCAGACTGATAGCACATTGTTACAACAGGTGCCAGCATTGTGTTTGATAAGGTCTTGGTCAAGATGTTGTCTCTGGTTGATAAAAACACAGCATAGGAAAGGCACAGTGACAAACTCAGATGTTTTTGGAGTGGTGGCTTACATTCTCCTAAGGAGAACTAGACCTAGAATACCCAGGATACCTATAGATGTCCTGTAGGTAATAGATATAGATAATAGGCCTAGGATATCCATACATCCTGTGTTTCTTCTCTCTTCTGTTCAGTTGTTTTCTTCTCCAAACCAGTTTGGGGAAAAAAGTTCCTTGAAGCACTGATATACTTAGTACAGACCATTATCCAGACAGCTTTTCCTTCACAATGCTTTAGATATAGATATTACAATTAATATATTACATTATTAGATATAAGGAAGAAATTCTTCCCTCTGAGGGTGGTGAGGCCCTGGCACAGGGTGCCCAGAGCAGCTGTGGCTGCCCCATCCCTGCAGATGTTCAAGGCAAGGTTAGACAGGGCTTGGAGCAACCTGGAATAGTGGAAGGTGTCACTGCCCATGGCAGGAGGCTGGAACTGGATGAGCTTTAAGGTCCTTTCCAACCCCAAACCTGATTCTATTATTCTGTGATTCTATGATTCTAATTAAAGGTATGTTTTGGTTCCAACCAAATACATTGATTCACTTATCTAACATGGACTGGCAAATTAAACTGCTGTTCTCTACCTTTAATGACAAAAAATCCCCTGTGAGTGGAGCTTGTGGGACTCTGAGAAGCAGAAAAAGACAATGGGTAATTCTTGTGGGCATCAGATCCCCACTCTTGGATCCAAAATAAACTTCACATTTCACATTCTGCTTTGTGTACACACACTCAGACAGGCCAATCCACTTGTGTTTTCTCTTGGTGTAAAGGTGTTTTTCCACAGGAATACACATTCCTGACGAGTCAGAAGGAAAACCTCTGTGAACAAGCATTATTCTTAGAAGCAAAAAACATGCAAAGTGCCCTTTTGCAGAGAACTGTTGATTACTGTAATTTACTTTACTTTACATGTTAATCATGGTGATTTTGGCTGTGGAGTCAGAAAAAATGCACAGGAGTCTTTCCCCAGCTGTTACCAGATTACAGTTGAAATAGGGTTTACATTCAGTTCCCTCTTACAGAGATTTTTTTGTCATTCCTAGTAAGTTTCTGTTTTCCCTTTGACTGAGAATGGAATTTAAGTGATTTATACTTCAGTTTGTATTGCCAAAAGCTTGGCTTTGAAGATCAGCTAGTGATCTGGGCCTTTGAAGGTGAGGGCTAAATTATTCTCAGCAAGAACAGTGTGTATTGCACAGCCCCAACTACACCAACCTTTAAGTATTCAGAGAGCAAAAATAAATAAGAATACTAAATTAGGCACAAAGCATTAAAAATTAACATAAGATTGAGACTTGCTTTAACTACATTTTTGCATAAGGGACATGTTTCAACCCAGCTAAATGCATAGTTTCTATTTTATTCTTCAGTGTGGGCACTCTGCAGGACCCCAGGCCCAGTTTTTGTGCTCTCTCTGCCCTTTTTGCTGTACCAAGGACAGCCCAGTGTGGCTCTCACAGGACAGACCTCAGCATGGGAGCATCAGAGCCCACAGCTTACCTGGATACCTTGCCACAAGTCACTGAAACCTCTTGATGGCCTAAAAGACTGCAGAAAATTCTGCAAAATCACCTCTTGCCTCCTCCTCCCCCTTCCCATTCTCCCTAGGATGCCAAAAGACATTTTGCTAATTGTCACTTACAAAAGTGGAAAGGATGTTTGTCTGGGCCACCATCAGAGCTATGTAGAGGCACAGGGCAGAAAGGAACATGCTTGTGGCACAGATCAGAGGATCAGCTTTGTTGTTTATCTTCCTTAAACGTCTTGCAGCTTCTGCCCCAGCAATAATACCCAGGATTCCTGTCCCAATGGTGATGCCTCCAAATATAAGGCTGGTGACAAAGCAAAGGATTCAGCTGAGCATGGTAAAACTGTACTGTGGAAAAATAAATGATGTTAGCTTGTACCTGTAGTTTCAGAGGAATCTTTAATAGGGAATTTGAATTTTATTCCATTTTTATGTGACCCTCCCACTCCTTCTAAAGGGATGCAGTCCCAAGCCCCAGCTGAAGCTATGGCTTTGCAATGGTGGCTGTATCCCCTGGAGATGATATTTCCCCATTTACAGAGCAGGTGTTATGCACCCAGGCTCAGGGAGGGCTCTGCTCAGTACAATCTGGCCTGGACATGCTGTGATTTAGAGGAGACACAGTCATTGTGGTTACCCTGTGAATCAATCTAGCCAGCCATCCCTGAAACACAGATGGAGTAACCCTGTATCACAATCTGCTGCCTTGGAAGGGATCCTAGCACGTGGAATGATCCACATCTAAATTACAACCCTCTGCTTAGCACAGCTGAGTCACTTCTCTGACTATGGGAAACACCTACCACTTCCCAGAAGAGTTCAAAGAATACTGAATAGGTAACTACTGCCAGCTCCATGTAGCATTTTCTGAACACAGGGTTTCCAATACCATTCAGCTTTGTGTGTCTGCAAATGCAAATGTGTTCTTCAGGAACCACAAGTTCATGTTTTAAAAGAATATGTCTGAATAGTTGAGAAGATTCAGCTTCCAAAGGGTGCATGTGTGTTTTTATCTCTGTCCCAGTGAGACCCCCCCACCAATGACAAACAAATCTCTTGCACAAGATCACTGCTGCCACTGCACCATAATTCTCTGGAGGCAAGCAGGGCAGGATCAATGTATTCTGAGCACAAGAACTTCTGAATATTTTAGAGTGCTACATGGCAAGTTCTGTACACTTTCCTGAACTTTTCTAACTGCAAAGCAAAGTAACCAGCTGGGACATGATCTGTTCCTTTAAACTACAGAACATCCACTTCTTAATTTCTTTCTGGCTGATTAGGAACTCAATAATGCCACAAGGAAAATAAAAGGTATTGCTATGCAAGATAACAAACTTTAAGAAAATTTGTACTCTCCCTGCAAGTTCTTCAGGATTCTGATCCATCACTGACTATAGCTTGATAGTGACATTATAGATTGTCACTTGGCAGAATAATCTCAGACATTTGTTCAAGAGAGGCAGTTCCAAGGTGACATTAGTTGATTGAAGCATTCATGGAATTGTGTTCAGAATGTTCATGTGTAAACTGTAGTTGAAATAAACCTGCAGCTGGAATAAAAGAGAATGGCCAAAACTAAACCCAAGCACAGTTCAGTTGACAGGGAGTAGGAAAGTACAGAAGCCTGGTACTGGGGAAAGGCTCCTATGGGATCCTTCAGGGTCTGAGAATGCTCACTTATCTCTCTGATCTGTTTGAAAGTGTTTGCACAAAGACCTGAACAAAAACTTCACACTGCCTATTTATCTACCTTGAAAGCATTGAGACTTGAATCAGTTGTGGTGCCATTTGAGCTTGTGTTTCCAAGGAGTCTGTGACACAGTCCTGATCCTTAGCAAAGCCTGAAACTGCTGAACAGCCAGAGGGAAAAACATCTTTAAAAGTATCCCTGGGCAGGTCTGGTAATGTGCAGCTCAGTTCCTCCAGCACCACAGTAGTTTATGTTCTGTTTCTTTACATCCCCTTGGAATAAGAGTCCAAAGCCAGCCTTATGCTGCTTCTGGCATGAGCTTATGCCAAGGTTATTTTTAAAGCATCCTATAAGAAGCAGTACATGAGGTTAAACTATCAAATGCTCTGTTTCACTTCCCTGAAGACCATGTCTGCTCTAGCAACACTACTGTGGAATAATAATTCAGAAGTGGATTAGAAAACAAACTAGAGGCCAACACCTTCAAATTAACAAAGGAAGTGCTTAAACTGCATCTGTGAACAGATACAGCCAAACAATCTTAAACTGTTCAGCTTTCCTCATCTGCCTACCCTGAGCCAGACTCCAAGGCTTCACTCCCTTCCCAGTACTGTTCATTGATAAGGAATGTGCCACTGGTGGCACCCCTGGAAGGACAATTCATTTCCCATTGAAGGATTTTGGGATGACTCTTCAATCCATCTGGTTTTGCTACAACTCAGAAATCACTTCCCAGTTAGACTCAGTTATTCCATTGCAGAAAAACAGAAAAATCCCATTAGTAGAGGATACATTGAAGGTGTGATTACTGCTTTTCCCTTTGTCTTTACCTGGAAAGATCATGCAATAAGCACTTATTTCTCTGAAATCCATTGCAAAAGCAATGCAAGACTGAAACAAGACTTGGGATACCTCTGGTAGAAGGGGATATTTGTATGGAGACCACTGCCAGGAGTCAGCCCCAGTGCTCACTGTGACTGAGGGAAGCTGTGAAGACTCAAGAGGAACACTGAATACAGATTTGTATTCTGGACAACACACTGAAGAAAAACTTCTCTTCCTTGGTGGGGAAAAGGGATCCACAAAAAGGTGAGTCATGAATACTTCAAAGTGTAAATTCCCCTTCTTATACAATATTTGATACTATTCATGAATCTTCATTGGTCTGGACATGCTCTGTAAGCAGAGCTCTGCTGGCAGCTATTCACAAGATCCTGGTTTGATGTGATGATGTGATACTACATCAAAATCAGCAAGCTTTCTTCAAGCTGGGAGCCACAGTGAACTCACCAATATGGCATGGATCACAAAAACAGAATAAGAAGCAGATAATAGGCAAGTTACTACAACACAGGATTTAAATATACTTAAATGGGTATTTAAGTAACTTGGGGTGCACAGTCATTTGTCAACTAAAAACTCCTTGCTAAAGCTGCTCCTTTTTCCCCACAACTGTTGCTATTATTGCTTCTTCTCATTTTACTTAAATAGGGCTGGCAGCATCTTTCCAGTTAACTGAGTGATTATAAACAAACAACCAAAGGGGAGTGTCTCAGGTAACTGGAGGCAATTTAACATTCACACCCCATTGCCTTCCCAAGAAGTGCCTGGTCACATCATGTGGAAACCCAGGGCACAGGGAATATTTCTCTGTCTGCTCTGGGGTGTCCTGACCCACAGGGGAGCACTGACTTTGACCCTCATTCATGGAGAAAGTTTCCTAAACTCCAGAATAGACTGGAATCCATAAAAGTGTGAAATAGATTATAGAGAGTAGTGTAGGTGTATCACTTGGTGAGAAATTGAGGTTTTGGAATTTTTAGTGTGTTGTGGATGGAAGCAAGATGGAGGGCACAGGGTGTCATCCTGGGTTTCTTCTTCTTCCTTCTTCTTCCTCCTTCTTCATGGGTTTGGGTGGCATTTTGTAATTGGGCAGAAAAGTCTGCAGTGAGGGCTCTGGGGATCAGTTATTGGGTTAAAAGGGAAAATAATCCAGGTGTCAGTTCTTAATTGGATAGTTTAGTCTTTAAAGACCTTGTACCAAGAGATTGTTGGCCTTCTAATGAAAAGCTGCTAAACTTAGAGTCGTGAGACTGTTTTACTGACAAGAAATAATAAACACCTGAGTCTGAACATGAGCGTCTGTCTCAAGTGCCTTCAATCCAAACCCAGAGAAACCACAACTGAACCAACACAACATCTTCCCTTCCCCTCTGGAAAGCAGCTGTGATTGAGCACCCTGCAGTGTTTCCAGGAATGCTCCCAAGGCACAGCTCACCTGTTAGATGAATTGCAGGAGTCCTGGAGGCACGGTGGGACAAGGCCCTGGACAACCTGAGCTCTGTACAGAAACAGTGGCATCCACATTCCCAGGGCTCCAGTGACAAAGGCCATGGCAGTCAGACCCAGTGAGGAACAGACAAAACTACAGCTGAAAGTAAAAAAAAAAAAAAAAAACAAAACCACAAAAAACAGCTGAGAGATATTAGAATGAATGGTGTGTGAGGAAAAAGGGAAAACCTACCTGCAACACCCAGAGTTTCAAGCAATAACACAATAACAAAACAATATGTTCAGACATCTGGTAATCAAAATCCCCTCCCTTGAATATCTGAACTCTGATCAGGCTTTATTATGAAATTCAACAATAAAGTACTAATTAGAGCAAAGGGTATGACCTACTGATTTGATGTTAAATCCTGGTCTCTTGCAGTTTTCATGCCAACTTCTGCCAAAACAATTGCTGTGAATATTTTGATAGCAGAAGTATAACAATAGAGGGTGAGCAAGAATTTAATGGCTTAGTGTGGCTTAGTACCTAAAGGAAAGGGTTCTATGTTCAAGTTTAAATGCCTCAGGTTTTAAGCTGTTTCTGTAACCAGTATAAATGAGAGCAACATCTGGGTTTGGGCTGGACCACTCCTTAACTCTACCTGAGTAAAAACAGACTCAATCTCAAGTTTCAGACAAAAGGAGAAACATTTTTGAAAACTGTCCAAACCTTGTCTCCTTCCTGCCCTATTCTAGGAGAAAATTAAATTTTTGCTGGACTCTTTGTCATTAATAGTTTAGGGGAAAATCCCCTTTGAGGTCAATAGGGATGTGTGAAATCTAAAGACTGCTGCAAATGATCAGGTGACCACCAAAGTAGAGGATTGTTTAGAAATGAACCTAATTCTCCATTTCCTAAAGATAAAGTGCTCTTGAACTTGATTAAAAGTGGAACCACATAGTTTTTCAGCAGTATGTCTTTATGCTTTGGAAATCAATTGCCCAAGGAAAAGAAAAAGGGAATCAATTGCTAAAGGAAAATAAAATTAAAATATATATTTTTACACTGAAGCATCTCTGTAGGAAAGCAATTTTGGAGATAGTCTAGTTGTTGAAATGTCAGAAAGGTTCATTTGGATTTTTGATTCAGGAAAATTAATTTTTTATTTAGTTGAGGGTATAATGCCTACAAAAGCAATCTCTAGTGTACCCGCTGATCAGGATGCAAAGAGGATGCAGATTTAGCGGGCAGTTAGAAAGGGCTGGATGGTCTGGAAGAGCACTGCAAAGACAAACGATGTCCCAGGACAGCGAGACTTTAAAGGAAAAGCGCTGGGCTGGAGAGCAGCGGCGGCGCAGGCGGCCCTGGCGCAGCTGCACAGCGGCACCTGCTGTTCCCAGAGCCCGGCAGCGCCTCGTCCTGCCCGGGCACCGCCTGGCACCGCCCGGCACCGCCTGGCACCGCCTGGCACCGCCTGGCACCGCCTGGCACCGCCCGCTGCGGGGTCACAGAGCGAGCAACCTGTCTATTCCACCCTGCAGGACAGCTGCATCTTTAATTTTTGTGTGGTTAAAAGGAAGATGTCATCTGCCAGCCACAGCTCAGCCCATCAAAACACATGGATAATTACTTTATAAAGCATTTTGGGGTCCCACAAACTCTGACCTCATGCACAGCAGGTTCCCAAATCTCACAGAGTGCCTGAGATATCCTAATCCGACCTTCCTCAGGTGCTAAGAATTATAAATAAATTTACACCAGAAAATTATGCACTTTTACCAATCTAGCTTCTGTAGGGAAGGTTAAATTTAGTAGAAAGTAGAGCTTTGGATTCAAATAGGAGCAAACTGCCATCATAACTTCTCCCCTTTCCCCCTCCTCAAAATGAGAGGATAAAAGAAGGAAAGAAATTTTTTATCTCTTTTGCAGAATTCCTTTTAAAAAGTGGAAGAAAACTTTTTACTAATGGTGTTCCCATCCTCTTGCATAGAGCATGTGGCTCAAAGCAGCAAAGTGGGACTCAATGGACACATTTCTTATACCACTTACTTCCTGACAAGTGATCCCACATCTTGACACCAACTAGTCCTGGTAGTTCTGTAGACAACTGGCTTCTCATCTGCTCCTCCTATCATGCCAGAGATGCTCAGTGCTCTGTGTGCTGCTGTTTTTCTCTGGATCTTGTGAGGGACCAGTAGAATCAGGAGAAGCAGAGCCAGTCCTCCCATGCAAGGAGTTACCTGTAGACACAAGGTTGGTTAGATCAAAGATCTGTTTTCTTATAGTGAGAACTCCACAGCAATTCCAGTTGCATTAGAACCACTATTAGAAAATTGCAGATATGTTCAGAAATAGATGTGTGCTGGTTTAGGTCATATTTGTCAAGAAAATGAGTGACTTCGGTGACTTTGAAGAAAAGATAATAGAGCCTCCCTCTCTATCATACAGATACCTAATTGCTCCTCCTTCTGATTAAAAAAAAAATGTGAAAAGAAAACTGTAGTGTACTCTAGCCACAAACACAAGAATCACTGATGCAGTCACCAATGTTACCTGAATAGCATCAGTGTTATTCCAATAAATACTCTGCCCCACTCACCTGCATGTGCTAGCTGATTTTGTACTCAAAGAAGTTGTTCCCAACAGCATTCCAGAAACTGGTGCTACCAGTATAATGATCATTTTACCTTCAAATTCCTCTGTTTGAGGAGGTCTTGGTGCAGTAACAACCATTCCAAATGTGCCCTCAGGTAAGAGGAACATCAGCACCTGCCTGGCTGCTGTACAATTTCACCTCCAGCTATCAGAGCTAGGCAGAAATCTGCCACTTGTCCTGCAGGAAAACTTCTCCTAAACAGCACATTCCTGACCTGTCAGAGGGTAGGAAGTCCTCCCACTGCTCACCTTTAACACAATGAACATAAAGAATCCAAACCTCAGTGATGATTTTGCTGTTCTGGTTAATGAAAGTGACTCACCCTGAATGCCCAGTGCCAGTCACCTGTGCTTTTTGCCATGCCAGCAGCCAGCATGTAACCACAGCCACTGCAAACAGCAGAGAGGAATGGTCAGTAAGCACCAGTGAATTTTGGATGGCTGAAATGACATGTCCTGCAGCTAAGGAGAATGTTCTGTCATAGTTTTCCAAAGGGATAAACAGAAATAACTCCTATGGTCTGTGCTAGTCTGCTTGCCAGCCAGTATTAAAAGGAGAGTCAAACCTCTTCAGAGCAGACTTGAGATGATGACAGAAATGTCCCAGATTCCCCTTGGAACACATATTCTGTAGAATGACACTGCAAACCTGGATCAAAGAGCCCATAAAACATTTTATTACCTACTCCCTCCTGTGCTAGCCAAAGGAATTATGCCCTGCAGGAATTTCTTTAGTTTTAATCTGCCTTCTGGGCCCAGCCTTGGCTGCCTGCTCTGATACAGAGTATGCCTCTAAACCATTTGAAAAGCTCTTCTCCACCTTTTCTTCAGAAACAATGTCAATTTAACTAAAAGAGGAGAAGGAAGTACCAGCTCTTCCTTGGGAGACATTTAAATGAGGGTTCTTAAAAAATCTATCAAACAAACTAATATCTAAAAGCTTTTGTCTCCCAAAACACAGAAATAAATTACATACTCTTGTGCATATGTTTCTTTTAGAAAAGATTCAATATTTTATTCAAAGCCAGAGTTTCCGGAGTCTAGACTCTCCCTAAAAATGTTAGGGGGAAAAAGTGAATTTTTCTCAAGGTAAGTAGAGAAATACACCTAATCAGCTCTATTCAAACTTGCCAAGGAAGTGACAAATCCCTTTGTAAGAGCCAATGAAGAAATACATCAAAATAAATCTGATTAGGGCTCAGGGTATATTGAATTGCAGGTGTGGTCAGACAGAATTTCAAAAGGCCACTGCAAGAAACCAACCTGCCCACTGGAATGAAGATGTAGAAGATAGATAACACTGTGGTCCTTTTTCCTTCCTCAAACAGGTCTGCAATGATGGTAGGTGCTATGGTGGAGTAACTGGCAGAGCCAATGCCAACCAGTCCTCGTGAAAGAACAAACATCCTGTAATGCTGCAGGGAAAAGACAAAAAAAAATTATAGTCAAAAAAAGTTCATGCAAGAAAGAAAGCTTACTGTTAAAGAGGGGCATTTTAGTGGTGAAATCTACCAGAGGAAATCAGAATTCAACTGCCTTTTGCCTGTGTCTCCATTCCCTCCACTCACACCTGCTCCCCTCACATCTCACTGCTTGGCTTTCTCTTTCTGCACAGCAGTGACTTCCCAGAGTGACACCCAGAGGGAATTTCAGGACAGGGTGGATAGAGCACATGTAACCAACAAGCTGCCACACTGTAAGGTCATAAACAAAAATGGTTCAGGACAAAAATAAATTGCAACAATAATGTATGGGTTCTCTATTGCCTAGGCTGGACTCCAGAGTCCTGGAGTGTATTTAGTCCAGGCTTAAGGCTTGGGAAATGAGTGGTCACTGATGCTTTTCCAAATGTGATTAGAGAAGGACTCTATCAAGTCCTGCAAGATGTGTGCAGGTTATTTTCATAGCACCCTCTAAAAAGCAACATACTGACTGAGTGATGAAGGAGCTCCCCAAGGTCACACCAGACCAGAAGAAAATCCCAGCTCCAAGGATGATCTTCCTGTTGTAGCGATCTCCCAGGTACCCAAAGATGGGGGCAGCCAGCATGTAACACAAGGTGAACACTGAAAATCCAACAATGAACAAAGACAATATTGATCTGAATATTTTTGTCATATGTACTGCTCAGCCCTCAGATAAACTCAGGTTATTTTACAGCAGGGGTTAAAGGCAGGCTGAGTTTCTAGGACTAGGAGGAGGATTGATATTTGGAACAAGACAAATGCAGATTCAAAATATCTATTCAACAATAAAAATGTATGTGAATTGAATTGATGTGAATTGAATTAAACAATGTGAATGTATGAGAATTACTCAACTTTTGTATTTCTTGAGAAACGCTTCATCTTTTGTGATTCACATACTGTGGGATTTTTGAAGAATCCAACTCCAGTGTGACTTTCAGTTTTGCACTATAGTCAGCCTGGCCACAAGTGGAAGTGAGCAATGCCACATCCAAGGAGGAACCAGAGGAGCTGAGTAACTGGACTGTGTTTTAGGAGCAGACCACAGGGGGGCAAGGCAAATTCAGCTCTCTGAACTGAGCAGATTTTATTACCTGTCTGCAGTAGACCTGTCTTCCCATCACTGAGCCCAAAGTATTTCTGTATATCCAACAGGATCCCTGCAACAGAGGCACACATTGAATGGCAGCAAAGCACCCTGCTAATCCTGGTTACTGCCAACCCAAAAACAGGGCTTGCAAGAACTGCAGCACATTTAGATTTTAGTTTAGATGTAAGCCATTACTCTACCACAAGCAAGAGATGCACAGATAATTAAAAATTCTTATCACTATAGATATAATGATCTTCCACTATAAGGGTCTTATGAGACTTAGTTTACCCGCTGCTTCAACCACTCCTGTTCTGCTTCTTTTGCACCATTAGCACCTAAGAACATGAAAAATTTAGAGTTCAAAGTTTAATGGACACAATGCAGAACAAAACAGTGGATGTTCTGACAAAAAGGTAATCTTCTTCTCTGTGCCATGCCAGAGCTGCAGATCTTCCATCTCACCTATCTTGTATTTCCATTTACACTGCTGAAAACCAACTGAAAATAGAAGATAGTGCTTTGAAAAAGCATAACTGTCCTTCAGTGTTGAAAGATATCAATTATAAAAGACATTTACTTCTCATGCAACTTCTCTTTTGCCAAAATAGATGAAGTCATAACATTGTTAAGAGGATGAAACCACCACCTCTTAAGAGAGCAAGTTCTGTGGAGTTTGCCTGCTGTGCCCACAGGAGCTCATCTGCAGCAGGAGGGAGTGGGTGAGGTCAGCAGGAGGCCCCCCCTTCTCCCACACTTTGTTTTACACATTGTGCCATGAACTACACTGCTCCAGCCACTTAAAAACAGTGTGGGACCAGCTAATTTAAAGCTAAATCCATGTTCTCCCACAGTCCCCATGGCTGCAGCATCAGTCCACTCACTATTTACTGATGTGACTTCAAGTCACTCTAGATCAAAGTCCAGTCTAACAGCAGCTCCAGAGGTTTGCAGCTGTTTCTCAGTGACTCTTGAACATATTTTACGTTTAGGGGTTTCCTAATGGTTTCAAAAGTTTAAACAAGAGATTTAATTCAAACATTTGCATCATTAAAACAGGACAATCAATTACATCCTTCCTTTCTGGCAGCCAGTGATCAATGCACAGAAATACTATATTAGAGGAATTCAAGTTTGGTCTCAGAGAGTATTTAGAACAAATCACAGCTAACAAGACTTGAACAGAACCACAACTTTATCTCAAATTATCATTCACACTGAGCACCCATAAAATGTCATCTACATAACTAAAATATGACCCTGCCAGATCCTGGCAAGTTATAAGGAGTTGTTTTGAGCAGTTTGGTGGACAGAAGAGGGGAAAGGTCTGCATGGTCACTAGTTTCAACAAAGTGAAATCAGCAGGCAGCTAAAGGGAAGAGCTTGTTTTCTGTGATGCAAACACTGTCACAGCCTGGGAGCAGAACTATCCGGAAACCACAGCTTGGTAACTGCTGCCAGTTCACTTCTGAGCAGATACTCACACCTCCCCTTCCTCCCTTCCTGTGAGCTGAATCTGACAGCATGGTCACACACTGGGACAGCCAAACTCAAATGTGCTGTTGCAGGAATTGTGCAGTGGCACTGAATTCCAGCAGGTGAGCAGTCAGTGTATATTGCTGTGGATAAACTGCAGCTGACAGAATTCCCCATGGCCCAGGGGTCACAGAACCCAGGAAAATGTGGTTTAGTCATATAGTGTAACTAAAGGGGATGTTTCAATAGCATGGGCACTGTCCCCACCTCTGCTCTTGAATTCCTGCATGTCCCTGAAGGTACCTCACTCACAAGAGCACAGTGGGAGAATTTAAGCTCTTAACTGGTTCAAGAGCCCCTGAATAGTTCAAAGCCTGGAATGAGCCAAATGGCTTCTTGCTCTTAACCCTCCAAGGGGATACCCTTCTAGCATCCAAGCTCTTCCTTGAAGGTATTTTCATCCTCTTCTGTCCCCTGCCCTTCTCCAAGGAAAGCTACTTGACAACAGAATGCACACACAGAAGTTTTTCACTCACAGCCTTGCAGTGACATTCAGCATGCACTCCTACCTCACTCCTACTTTGCTTCCTTCCCTCTTGTGTTGTTAAAAAGTACTCAAAAAACCAAGCTCAAACTCTTAAACCCACTACACTCTCCATTTCTAAAGACACTGACTGAATGTCCCAAATTTCTGAATGGTTGAAGTAGCAAAATTACTTTGTATACTGTAACTAGGTATTCATTCCAAATTCAATAATCCATCCTTTGGGTTTTTTCAAGGTTTAAAACATTTCTTTTTCCACAACACCAGGCCACTCAGAAGTAAAATACAGCAAGCTCACAACAAGTGTTTCCCCTATTTTCTAAGTCAGATCCCTGGAAGCATGGGAGATGCTTAGGAGTGGTACTAAGTAGAAGAATTTACACAGACCACAATTTATATGGGAGAAAAACCCCATATTTTCCCTCCAGTTTACTGTAAGCAACTCCTGGTTGTTTTCAGCTGGGGAAAAAAAGTTTAAAAATCATATTTTGGAGGAAGGATATTATTTACTAGACAAGAAGTTATAACTTGGGTGGGGGAAGGCTTAAGGAAGTGGGTCTCTATTCTTTTTCCACAATCATGTTTCACTTTTAATTGCAGAAATCACACAACTGCCAGCATCTCATATGGAAGTTAAGCCTCCCCCAAGCAAACTAACATGGATAACAAAGTTATCACAAAGATCACATAGTTTTTGAATTTGTAATGGAGGGAATAGCATCAGTATTCTTCAGCTAAAAGAATAACATATAGAATGTACTAGGTGCAAAGAAGGCCTTGTAACCTGCTGTGCACAGGAAAGAGAAGTTCCTTACTCACACTTCTGTAGAATCCAGCCACAAAAATGGACCAGTTGCCCTGTGTGCTAAAGTCTGTTTATAAGAGACTTAGATTTTAAAGTACTCTTTTATTTTTATAAGCATTCTACTAACTATTAATACCTAATAAATCTCTCCTACCTAATAAATCCCTCCTAGGTATTTCCAGATTTATAACTGGAAGTTTCATTAAGAGCATGTTCAACAGGTTAAAGCAGATAAAGGAGAGAAAGTAAAAAGACATAAAGCATATCCTTACTTTAGATTCATTTGTAGAGCTGCTAAGAAATTAAATTTCTTTTTCTTTAGAAGAGAAAAATGGGTTCTCACCTGGCACAATGAACCAATCAATGAAATTTATCAAATTCCCAAAGCACAGCACAGCAACTACCAGGCAATCCCTCTTTGCTGGGCTGTTCCTTGGCACAGCCACTGGTGGACACTGGCTCCCATCTGCTGCAGCAGCTCCATAACTCTGTCCCTCCAGCAGTGGCTGGAGCAGCAGGTTTGTGTCTTCATGTTCACAGGGGGCTTGCATGGCTCAGTGCAGACACTCAGCAGGGATGTTGAAGCATTTCCTCACACAAAGTTGATGTGTTGGGGCTATGAGGAACTTCAATCACTATGGTCATTTCCGGGCTGAAGCACAGCCGCTGAGAACTGAAATGTTCCTTGCAGTCAGAAGAACTTCAAAGAAAAAAAGCTGCAGTGCTGTGTTTTGCAAAAGTGGCCTTGAAGACAAGGCAAAGTACATGTAAACAGAAGCAAAGTGATCCATTGTGCACCCAAGAAAAAAACAACTCCACAGTGATCACACAGAAACTACAAATGCAAAAATAACAGTATTCTATGTTGTCAGTGAGTTGTCAGAGCTAGAAATAGTCTTTCTGCAGAAGAAAGGAAAGAAAGGAAAGAAAGGGAAGAAAGGGAGAAAGGGAGAGAGAGAGAGAGAGAGAGAGAGAGAGAAAGAAAGAAAGAAAGAAAGAAAGAAAGAAAGAAAGAAAGAAAGAAAGAAAGAAAGAAAGAAAGAAAGAAAGAAAGAAAAAGAAAGAACACAATCAGCCTTTAAAACAGGGATGTTTTCCCATTTCTCCCCCAAACAACAAGTCCAAAAGGGGAGGAGGAGAGGGCACAGGAAGGCATTCTTGTTCTTTTAATGCATGTAGACACTTACCTGCCCTCTTTCTTCTGTCCACTCACATTTTTAGAAGTATTCAGTCACATGTCTTTTGAGTAACTTTATGGATTACCAACTTCAGAAGCTAATTTATTTTTTGCCCCTATTAACAAAATTTAAAGTGAAAATTACCAGCAAACTCTAAGAGTTTAAGAGTGAGGCAGCTAATTTGAAGAAGGACTCCTTATGGTTCATGACTCATGCATGAAGACACAGGTCTGTGGTTGGGCTTTTTTTAAGAGCTGGGTATTTCACACTTTAGACTAACTGATAAACAAAATAGCACCTACCATTTGTGGCCCTTTTTCAAAATGCACACTCCTTTGCTTTCATGTGCCCAACACGATTATTTCATTCAATCTTCTCCTTCTTTTATCTCCCCCTTTCTCTGCTATGGACCACAGGATGTTCTCTGAGAGATGTCATCCTATCCAAACTACCCCAGTGCTTAACTAACACAGAGAAATCAAGAGTTCCTTGGAAGTTCTAGGAAGCAATAAAGAATCAACACAATATTGTAGACAGTAGAGTTTTATCTCAACCCCAGCAGTGCACAAAGGTGAATCAGAACCACAATTCCATCACAGATTCCCTGCCTGTGAGCTGCTGGAGCTGTGGCTGTGCTGGATTCACCACTGGGTGAATCAGAACCACTATTGGGCTTGGGGAGTTCTGAATTTGTTCATGGGGAGAGTCCCAGACTAAAGGGTCAGAGAATTCCTTCAGGATTTGGCCCATCTCCTCCCATTTCCCACATCACTCAGGATTTCCCACACCTGGGTCTACTCCTGGATCAGGTGTCTCATCAGCCCGTCCAGAAATCTCAGCCCTCATTCTGGAGAAGCAGCAGACTGTATAGAGGAAGGTTACCAGATTGAATACCAAAAGATGGTCTCTTTAACATTCAGGGGAAACTGAACATTCTCCAATAGTGATGTAACAGATTCAGAGGAGAAGAAGGAAAGCAAAGGCTGAAAAGCCCTTCCCCTTCTCCTCCTCTAACAAAGTGGATGCATAACCATAGCCATGAATTCAGACCTGAAGCAGACCCCAGCATGCTTATAAACTTCTTACAAAACATTACCATCACCCAGCAGGATAGGTATTCTGGTCACTGCCCCTCTGATGTAAAAACTACATATTAGGGACAGTACTAGAGCTATTTCTGGATAAGAAAATAAACCTAGGGACCATAGAGGTATTAAGATCTCAAAAAACCCTAGGGACCAGAAATTCATGCAAGTCTTCACCCCAAGAGACATTATAAATTCAAAAACCATGGCTATTAACTGCTTTATACAAATACAGAGTAATGGCAACCAAAATGCATTCAAAACAGGTTTTTTTCCACTTCTCTCACAGGAAGCCTTCCCGAACCGGTTGGGGAGGAAGGGGCCGTGTGGTTTGCTTTGTGGAGGGGCCCCCTTTTGGAGGTTTTCTCCCAAATTTGCCCTAAACTAGGACAAAATTTGGCGAATCAGAACCACAATTCCATCACCGATTCAGTGAGCATTGGGAGCTGTGGCTGCGCTGCCCCGCTGCGCCGCTGGGTGGCGCCCCAAGGCCGGCACGGCCCCGAATCCTTTCCCGGGAACATTTTCCGTGTTTGATGCCCAGGCACAGCTCAGGCCTTGTAAGGAAGGACTCAGGGCAGCTCATCAGGGTTTAACTCTCACTTTAGATAGTTTCAGTGTCTCTTGATCCAAGCGTTGTCGCACATTCTGTATTGCTCTCAGTGACGTTCACTGCTGGAGCTGATGTTTTCAGATGACCAAAGGCAGGTTTCCAATATAACTGCTGTGGCAAGAACACGATTCTGCTTTTATAGAGCAGAATTTCCAAATTCCAAATTTTCTAAAGAAAGAGTCATATTAAACAAAATATTCCTCACAAACACAAAACCATCAGTTCTGAACACTTCTTTCGATTCCCTTTTTGCCCTTCATTAAAGTTTCCAGATATCACTTCATGCTTTTTGTTGCTGTACTCCCTGGCCACTGGTGCCATCACCTCTGTCTACACATCCCCCTTCTCCCTTCCCTCGATGTCACCTCCTTCCACCCACTCTGGGTTTCACTGCTGGGGACAAATCTGCAGTGGTTTTTAGAAGGGCCCTGTGACTTTGCCTTCCTCAGCTCCTATTCCTTGACAGCCACCCTGCCTTAACTGCATGCTTGCCCTATTCTCCAACCACAATTTTCATATTTGCACCAAAAACTCCCACCCAAAGTTTGTGACAATCCCCATTGTGGGCATATAGAAGGCCACTCTACAAGTCAACTTTTGTCAGGCAAGATCACAGCTCACTTTGTTATAGCCAATTAAAATTTTGCCTTATTTGTTCTGTCAGTCAGGCAGTTCCTTTCTTGGAACAAAGTGTAGTGTTTGCCTCCACAGCTTACCCTGTCGGTGCCAGGTGCCCATGCAATATAAAAAGCAGCTTTTTATGCCTGTCATACTCCTTCAGGAGCTCTGTTCTCTTGGTGGCTCATTTGAGCACGAGATCTCATAGCTGTGCCATGCAGTTAAACCCTCCCATGAGAGCAGCAAGTCACAACCTCATTATTCTCATGTTTGGCACTAGTCCTGACACAGAGCAACATATTTTCTTACACTATTTGGAGTCTGCCTGAGGTACCAAAAGTTGTTTTGATGGCTGAACCTGACAGAGGTGACTGAGCCCCCCCAGATGAGCAGAGATGTTTGGTGATAGTTAAAGGGGTTGGCTGATCCTCAGCAGGACAACAAATGTGCCATGCCTGAATCCTGACAGGACTGCACTCAACCTATGTGAGAGCTCCTGGCTTTTCCTGAGAGGATTTCCAAGTATTTACTACAAAATGCCTTTGAATGCATTTATTTATCCAAATATCCTCTAATGGTGGATGCTGCCACATCCGTGAACAGCTTTGGAGGTTTGCCAGAGCTTTCCCAGAAAGCTACATCAGAAGGGCATTAATAGTGAACCAAGATGTCAGAAAGATATAAATTGAAAATATATTTTTATCCTGGTTCACTCCAAACCATTGTCTTGCATTTAAAGAAAAGAAGCTTATTAAGCCACTGAATAGCAAACAGCAACAAAATCTAAATTAAATTAAAAACTAAGTATGAAAATAATATTCATTGTTGACTAGATGTAACAATACTGATTTTAGGAAGAAAGAAATAAGCTGCTTTTGGTATCTCTGTCATGAATTACCCAGCCAGAGAACATAAAGTAACAAAAAGAGGAGACATACTTGTGTGTATTTGCAAGTGTGTATTTAATTGCTGCAATATAGTTAGAACCAACAAGCATGCATTTAATGCAGAACATATAAGACTGGTCTGCATTTTAAGGTGTATGTATTTTAAGCCTGTTGTGATGGAAGCAAATTCATAAATCATGAGATTCTGCAAATAATTGACATTTGGATTGGTTCACAACATAATAATTTTATTGTCTGACAAGATCAAAAAAGTGAAATTTAACATCCATCTGGTAGACAGACAGCTCAATAAATGCATGTCCAGACCCACCTGAAATATTCTACTCCAAGAAGATTCAAAGACAATTACAGTGACTGCAAAAGAGCAGCAGAGTGAGACATTCAGGTAAGAGGCTGTGGGGGTTTAAGGTTTGTCACTACTTGTACAAGGGCTGCCCCATAACTCACTTTGGTTTTGAACCCAGTCTGCAGTGCTAAAACACAAAGGCAGACTTGGAGTGAGACATGAACACCTGGGCTGCCTGTCTGGAGGGGCAGAGGTTTGACAGCTCAAACCAAGCACTGACCAGCCTGACAGGAGGGCAGGCAGCTCAAGAAGTGTCATCATGTATAAAAGCAGCATAATTTTCAGTTACAGATTTATTACAGAATCAACACTTGATCCTGTTCTCATAAAAGTCTATATTACAAAACTCCAGAGATGACTCATCTACTAATGTGGATATTTTTCTTGCCTTTCAGCCCTCCAGACTGATGCACATTTGCCAAGCTGTTATTGCCTTGGAATACACAGCTGAGAGGGAGGGAGCCCAAGCACTCTCCTTCCAAGGGAAGTTTGAGAAATTCTACACCTGGACTTTGTTGAATCTGCTCTATCTCTGTGTGCTGCTTGCAGCTACATTAGCCATGATGTCAAAAGCTGTTAGGAAATATTTCATATTTTAGCATGAAATTTAGTACCTGAATAATCAAAACTAGATTTCATTGCAGTTCTTCACCTTTGCAGGCAGACCTACATGTGTGAGCCATTATTTAATTTGAGTTTCTGTCCATATCTGCCAGACTAGCAATCTTTATAGTAGTTCACTACTACCAAAAACTTCAAGAAAACCAGCTGGACCAGTTGATCCACTATACACTTAACTGGAAAATATCTGTTAGGAGGATTCTCATTCTGTGAGTTTCAATAAATGCTGGTTTTAGTCACCACATCCTTTTTTACCTCCTCACCCTGAACTTCTATGTAAAATGCTTTCTTTCTTATTGCCTGAGTAATAGCACAAAACCCAGGGTGGATTCACTGGAACATATTCTAGCATTGTGATAGCAGCAAATAAAATTTTAAAAGTATAAAACCAACTATTTCAATATTACTGACAAAGCTCTGTATAGATTCCTACTTCCTGGAATGCAGGTGATGCTTTTGCTTGGGCAGGGAAGCCAGTTCAGACTCTTCTCCTTCATCTTTTAAATTAGGAAACAAACTGCAGCTTTACAAAAAAGTTCTTGGGGTGCTTACCTAGATAACTTATCTCACAGGTGACATTTTCCTTGGTTGTATCCCTATAATTCTGTCCCAAAAAGTATAGCAGAAGAAATTACAGCTCCAGCACATAATCACAGAGCAGCAAAAGATGAAGACACTTCAATTCTGTTAACTGCTTCCTTCTTCTTCTCTGGGAAAACAGAAAGAAAAGCAAAGACCTCCTTTGCAAATGAGAACATTTTGCATTAACATCAGACAAAGGAGAAAGCTGCACATTGCTGGAACAGAGCTGCCCCTTCCAGCTGAGGTTTAGTCAAGCACAGAGCAGCTCATGGAGGTCAAGAGAAGTGAGGAATTGTAGCAACTGTGCACCAAAGATACTATTTCACCTACCAGTTTATCTGCTTTGGCCTTTACCATTGTTTAAAGCTTATCTTTATTGGTATAGCTGATAAGAGAATTTCTTGCATTTTGGGATTCTGGATGCTTCTGACACAATTATAGCAGAAAAGGGCTGTGACATCTGCTTGGATTCTGGAAGAAGACAGTGGAATTAAATGTCTATTTAACCTATGTTTGACCTTTCTACCACAGTGAAACATTCATCCCCAGAAGAATCATTAGTTGACCACTGCAGTCTTCACTGTGATACACCAGAGTCCTTTTCATTAAGACAACAGCAAAGGAGATGGGAGCCATTTATTATGAGAAATGACAAACAGACAAGCAGTGACAGAACAGAAATGGAGACCTTTCCCTGTGAGGCCTTTCCCAGTGAGGCCTCTCTCTTTCCAGCCTCACTAGCTCCAGACTGAAAGGGAAGAACTGCAGTGAACACAGTATTTTAATCACTACAGAGAATGTTAAGGTCAGGGTTAACTAAAAATTAGAGTAAACATTGATTTAAATTAAAAATAATCTAATTAAGCATTGAGAATGTAAGTATTGAGAATGTCTTTATTTCCCAGAAGTAAATCCTGCACAAAGAGATTTACTGTCACTCTCAGTGCTTCCAGCAAGGCACAGTGAGGCTGTGTTCACCCTTTTGGGAAGGGCAGGTCCATGAATTCACTATAGCCATGCTTCATTGACAGCACTGGGATTCTACCAGCAACAAAAGAAACTTGGTCATTTTTAAGCAATAACTCCAGGATGCTGATTTTTATGATAGTTATTATGCAAATTTTTGGAAGTTTTTAAAGTTATAATGCAATTTGGATGGGGAATTGGGATTAAAATATATCTATACTATCACTGACAGGTACCCACCTTAGGCAGAGGGCAGCTCCCAGTTCATCAACAAGAGAACAAATGGAGAAAGTAGCTAAAGTCACTCTTTCCTGGGCATCTTCTGTCTGGTTTTAATCCAACAGAGTTTAAAAAAAAACTGTAAAAATCTTTACTAGTCAAATATCTACTTTTAATGAAGGAAGAAAAAAAAGAAAATAAAGAACATGGAGAGAAAAAACATAGAAAGGATCATCTGTCAGTTATATTGTAAGAAAAGTGAGAAAGGATTTGGGAAGAACTCCTTTCTCTGCTACTAACTTCCTTGCTAAAGCAAAGGGACCCCAAGCCTGCAGTCCTTAAAGCAAATGGTACCATAAATAATTTAAAGGGAGAAAGAAAACAATAAACATTAAAACTTTGAAACACTTGCACAGTTCTACTTAACATCTGATGCATGTTAACTAATGTACAAGATGTTTTCAGGCTTCAGCACTTGGTTCTTAAAGCTCTGGTTTGAATACAATGTTCTTCACAAAATTTAAAACCACAGTAATAAAATGTCTATATGAATCATTTATTAATTACTTAGCAATATTAAAGTAAAAAGAAATTAAACTTCTTTCTATTCATTTCATTCACAATCTCCTTCCATTCATTCTCAGAAATTTTACCTGCTCTGAAGATGGTCCCAGGATGCTTTACATGTAAAATGATGAAGTATGTGAATAAACTCTGGCCTTTCTGTTTTTCCTGTTGGCATTTGCACACTTCACACACTTTTGAGAAAGTATAAGAACACAGAATCTCAGGCTGCTAATAAAAGAATTTTATTGTCATTATTTTAGAAGTTACTTTTGCTTAAGACAAGCTCAGTACCAGTAGAACTATTATCTCTTTATTCTTAAGAGCCAGCAAGCAGCAAAGTCTCTTTGCCATACTTCAAAGTAGCTTTTTGGATACTGTTCATAATAGAGCATTAATATCAACTTCAGCTGATACATTTGCCTGAAAAAAAAGTGTCAGGAGATTTATTATTGTAAATCCTGAAGTTAAATGAAGCTAAGAAGAGGCTCTGTTTCAAAGTTCAGAATGGTTGCAGGAATTAACTGGCAGTGATGGAAGAACTGCAATAAATCAGTTTGCTAAACTATCAAAAGAAAAAACAAAAAAACTTTACCTTCCAAAAAGCCTTATGTCAATAGAATATCTTCTGACTTCGTTCATTAAAATGTTTCCTTAAGAAATTATTTAAAAGTACAGAATAAGGACAGTGTAATCTGTTCAAAAAGCCAAATATAACTGAAGCCACCTGTGTTTTCACTGCCTCCATTCCCCCTCCCCCTTTTCTCCTCCTCCAACGAGTTCTGAGCCCTGACAGAAACCAAAGCAGTCCCACACAGCCCCACACTGAGATCACCAGACTCCACAGGCCCAGCTCTTCATCCCTTTTGTCCTCCCACCTGTTTCCACCACAGACCTGCCTGGTGCTCCACAGCCCAGCTTCTCACTGGCCTTCAGGTGAAATTCAATTCAGTTCCTGTGGATAATACAAGAATTGTGCTTATATAATTTTCTTGTAAAGACAAATATTATATTTTATGATACCAGTATAGCCCATTGATGGCTGGACTTGCACAATCTTAACCTATTTTGCCTCCCTGAGGGGACTAATCCTCACGTAACATCTCTAAGTGCATCCACATTAAGGGATTTGGCCCTTGAGCTGTGCAGTGCTGCTCATGCTCTCCTTGTGCAGGTGACATCTGAATTCCCTCTCCCTCCATCTCTGGGCAGTTCTATCCAATCCCTCCCTGGCTGCACACATATTTCCTTCCCTTTTGTGCACTGCACTAATTTTGTACTTGCAAAGGCACCAGAATGTGTCAGGTACAAATATGAGAATATCTCAAAGAACTGTAAGTTTACTGTTCCAGGAAAAAATTGACTTTCTTGCCAAGCCCTTTATATATCTCATAATCAACAATTTCCAGCCACAATTTGAGGTAAGAGGCATCAACATGGATCATTTTGCAAAATGAATTTTTGGGATATATTTTATAAAATGTGAGCAAAAGTAAAGAATTGAGCAAGTTAAACGGAAAAACAACTTTTAAAGTGTAATTCTTTATTTTAAACCAAGTATGTCTGTTCTTTTAAAAACAGCCCTATCTAAAATAAAATGTGAAATAAGGGCAGCCCACACGCCATGGAATCCAGCATCACAAAGTACAGAATATACCAGTAGTTCAGGCCTGCTGCAGAAATTTCAGAGAAAGTCAAAACACTGAACTGGTGGGTGTAACTGAGTAAGTGGCTGGAAATAGCATGTGGAGTGCTGAACCAGCTCCTTCCAGCAGAGCTTCATCTGCAGGTGCAGAAAGAAATTTCTTCATCTGAGTTTATTCAACAAGTCCATTTTGATGCCTGGTTCATTAAGAGATGGAAAGCAAACATGGATTTGGAAAAGGAAGGCAGTTTGATTTTTCCTTTTCCAAACTTTGTGCAAAATCAAGGTGTGGGATGCTTAGCTCCAACTTGTGGGAGGATGAGATCTGATGATATGAATATCTTGGAAGTGGGTGGAGCTAAAACCAAATTTTCATTTCTGTTTTTTAATGATCCCTTTGTGCATTTTAACAGAATCCCATCAAATGTAACTTAACAGAAAGAAGCAGTTAAAATCTCACAGCATCTAATGAAGAAAATAATACTTGATGGATTAAAGAACAAAATCAGAAGTTTGAAAATATATGTTCACATATCTTAAATCAATGACTTCAGTCCTATTCACTGTCAGAAAGTAATTTCATGCCAAGCACATGGAATCTGCTATTTAAGAACATAATTAAAAATTATAAATATAAAATAAATTATGTAAATTTGTATTTCCAGCTTGCCATTTTAAATCATGAATCAAGTATTTAACTCTCTTGTTTAAGCCAACAACAGAAAAAGGAAGTATTGAAAACAGTATTTTAACTTCTGGCATCAAATTTACATACAAATAACCATTCTCGAGTATGTGTCCTTGTTTCTTCAAGAAAGAATTCTGATGTTTATTTTCTTCCATGCCAGCATGCCAGCATTTCAGAAAAGGCAAATCAATTATGACCTGCCTCATATTTCAATCCTTGTGTTTGTTCCAAGGACTGAACACTGACACAGCAGTGGATCTCATGACTGCTTTCCATCAGGTATATTAAACTGATTGTCAATTAGGTCAGGCTTTCAGGTTGCAGAGCAAAGCTTTCTTACACTCCATTCTTTAGAAATAAGAATTAGAAAATAGCAACTTTCATTTTAGTTTAACCCTTTCCATAACTATGTTGGATTTAAGACAGCCTTTCATCATTAATTTCTGCTCTTTTGTTTGCAGATTTATTTTGATGATGTTTTTAAATTAATAATAAGGAAAGAAATCGAATTCTGAGGAAATCATGTCCACGTTGTGTAAAGTGAACACCTCCCAGGGGTCATTTTACCCTCTCCTACCACTAATGACCAGGCCTGTCTGTTTCCCAGCTGAGAATGTTATCAATTTAAGTAACAGTTTAAGCTTATACAAATAAAGTTTGGAACAAGGTCAGTTTGGTTTACCCAGCTCTGAAACAGCACCTTTCTGCCAAAAGCCTGAATCAACACCTCCATAAGAATCCATAAGGATTTCCTGCACTTCCAGAGACTGTTTTACCACAACCATTCCTGTCAAGCCTGATTCATAGCAGAAATCTTACCCAAAAGTCAGGTCAAAACACTTTGTTTAGGTGTCACCCTTAGTCTACACCTACATCTGCTCTCCTTGGCTCAAGCAATCATGGTCCATGCTTCATGCCACAACTAAAGCCTTTCTCTGTGCTCAGTGACCTAGAGGGAATACTGCTGGATTTATTGAGAAATGACAGACAGACACATGGTGAGGTTTGGACATTAGGGTCACTGTGGTTTCATTTATCAGGGAATGTAAGTCAGGACTAGCTCCTATTTCTGGCTCCAGGGCTTGCTGTGGTATCTTGGGCAGGAAAATTTAGCACCATGCACTGCCATGCATGTCCATGCTGACTATTGGGGCTGGTGGGGAAGAATGGAGACCCTTACCTGTGCAGGAGATGATCAGGGATTAGTGTGAACACAGCAGGAGCTGATCTGAGCTGGAGAAGCTGAGCACTGCCACCACACAATTCAATGTCAGTATTTTCATCATGCCCTGCATAGGAACAAATTCTGAAGAAGTTGAGCACTGCCACCACACAATTCAATGTCAGTATTTTATTCATGCCCAGCACAGAGGCAAGTTCTGAAGAAGCTGAGCACTGCTACCACACAATTCAATGTCAGTTTTTTCATCATGCCCTGCATAGGAACAAATTCTGGAGAAGCTGAGCACTGCTACCACACAATTCAGTGTCAGTATTTTCATCATGCCCTGCATAGGAACAAATTCTGAAGAAGTTGAGCACTGCCACCACACAATTCAATGTCAGTATTTTATTCATGCCCAGCACAGAGGCAAGTTCTGAAGAAGCTGAGCACTGCTACCACACAATTCAATGTCAGTATTTTCATCATGCCCTGCATAGGAACAAATTCTGGAGAAGCTGAGCACTGCCACCACACAATTCAATGTCAGTATTTTATTCATGCCCTGCACAGAGGCAGGTTCTAAAGAGATGCATTACAGCAGCTGCAGCAATTCCTGTGCCAGGCTTCTCTCTGTTTGCCATGCCACTGATTCACTGGTCCAGATTTTTCCAGGAAATCACACTTCTTCACACACACACCCACTTCCAGTGAAACGTGAGCCCAGCAGCATCTCAGGAACAGTTAAACTTTTGAACCTGTTCTGTAGGAGTAGCCTTGAACTCAGCACAAATACTTGAGCCCAGACTGATGTGCTCAGTCCAAGTTTAGTCCCCACTTTATTTATAGGTCACACCAGAGTGGGAACAAAACAGCTTTTAGCTTTGTTGTGCTCTTATTCAAGCCAGCAAGGAGCTGTGAATCAAACAAAAAATACCATGAATTGCTACCTCCTTTTCCCCAATTCCTCTCTTCACAAGGAGTTTTCAGATCACTTTTTATGATGCATATCCATGGTAGTGGACAACTTTTACCTCTACATACAATACATGAAGAAATAACTTAGATTTTATTACTCACAAGTAAACTCAGTCAAAGCTTATTCAAAAAAGAGATTCCTTAGAGCAAACTACTTATGTATCAATAAAAGCACAGCAAAACCAAGTGCTAGGGGAGAGACAGGAACACAGAACTGCTCAGCAAACTGATATTATTTCCTGGTGACAGCTTGGATCTGGAATATAAGCCTTTAAAACACTCAGCCTTTACTGTTTGCTAGATATAAACTGCAAGAAACCCAAGCCTGCAAATGTTAAAAAGGACAAATAAATGGTCCCTTATTGCCTAACAGGAACTGTTTTTAAGCCTAAAAACTGATACTTCACAATGCAACCATTTAAAATGTCCCTTCAAATGACTCTAGCTTGTAAAATTAGAGGAGCCTTGCAGGACATGTTACAGGGAGCTGTGTCTATCTTACCATCAGCTTTTTGAGTTTGCCAGGAAGCTGAAGTAGGGGAGCAGATGATGTTAACAGTGTGAATGCACCTGGAAGACTCTATAGAACACAAACAATCTACCAGTGTAATCTGTGATTTGTGTTGTGAGGGAGGAACTGGGGAGAAAGTCAAATATCATATTCAAGAAAAGTAAGATGCTGAATGTGAAGCTTTGATCCTTTTTAAGGTGACAGAAAAAGTGCCAGGATTTCCTATTCTATTTATGAGATGAATTATTATGATAATATAGCCTTGCCAAGGGAAAGATTAATGCAGTAAGGACCACAGCAAATGGCTGTCAGAGCTGAACAGTCATTATACCAGCAATGGTCTCAAAAAAGAGAAAGTAATCTAAATTCTTATTGCCCTTCCACTCAATGCAGAGATGGGAGAAATGGCTGCAGAGAGGCTGCATGCCAGGGACAGTAAAACAAATTCAAAAAAGCAATCTCACCTATCTGGAGATCTTTTCCTCAAATGTGGTGCATGTTGCCTCAACAAACAGAAGGACAAGGTGTTTGTGCATAGGCAGTACAGAAAGTAGATATTAACAGAATAAAAGATCATTTCACCTAGCAGGGAAAGGCTTGTCCCTCTTTCCAGACAGCCTGGTGTGTTTAAGGACAGGCAACATGAGATGGAAGCCAACAGAGCTCCCCTCTGCAGCTCCATTTTCACGATGGGATTCCACAGAGTCCTCAGTGTGCAGGGAAACACTAAACGAGTTCATGGCTCAGTCACTCACCTGCCCTGGCCATGCTGGACACTTTGCAGCTGCACACAAGGAGGTTTCACAGAGCAGTGTCAGAGCACTTCACACTGCCAGTGTTTCCCATAGTGACACACACTACTTTTATAAACCAGGGTAGAATTTGTTGCCAGAATAAAGGAATCCAGGTCATTTGTGACAGCATACACCAAATCCTTTCTTTTCCAACCTACAGGCTCCTATGTGCTTTACAAGGAAAATCGTGCACAAAGTAGAGGAGACCACAGAAAACTTCCTTTCTTAAGTCAGGTAATTACCACTGAGTGACCTAATGGTGAACAATACAGAATGATTTTGATTAACAGAATGTAATAGAAATAGAGTTGTTTCATATAACCTTTCAGTCTTCAGTGCTGTAGTTAGGTCCTCTATTAATAGAACTGTCAGAAAGTGTACTCATGCCTGAACTGACATCAGGTACAGAAAGTTGAGTGAGTGAATCTAGTGCTGGCTTAACTGACATTGTGAACAAAGCCTACTTTTTATTCCTGAAAGAGAAATACCATCCACAATAGTGTCACTTCCCATCAACACGCCTGAATTCCAATCTGGGGAACTGTCTCTTAGCATAATAAGTTTACAAAATGCACTTGCACATGATAGCCTCCTATGGAAAGATTGTTTTTTAAGATTGAATGAAGCTGACTGAAGCAATACAAAATACAAATACAAAATACATTTAGGAATTAGAGTCAACCTACAAAGGAGAAAGGCTTTCACAAAGACTTTCTTTTTTGGCTAAGGACACCCTTATGAGATGAATTTCAGTAATGGTATCATACACTATGGGATGTCCTCTGTCATCCCAGTTTAATCATTGAAAAGGACACAGATTTAATCAGAACTGGAAGAATATCTGGGAATAGCATTCTGATTAATTGTACTAGCACAGTAATGAAACTCTCAGACTATACTGAGCCTTCCAAACTGGAGCACAGGAAATGATGTTACCATTGCTCATTCTCTTCCTTTTGTTGCCAGCCAAGTTTGGTGTTCACAAAATAAAGCCCTTGCAGTACAAAAGTAAATTCCAAAAATTCCTTTTTATAAAGGATTTGAACATTTTGGCACACTGATACAGGCTAAATCAGTTTGTAGTAACTTCTGCAATAGAACAGGGAGTTTCCTGCTTTCTATCAGTGGTAATAATGCTTCATCCAATTAGCCAGAAACTGCATATACTTGAGAACTGAAATATAAAACTAGGGAATCCAATGAAATGCTTAAAATCAGAGGAACATAGCAGCCCATATGTTTTATTTTAGAATTGCACACACCTATCTATCACACTGTCTTTTCCACAGTCAACATGTGAGCCTACAGACAATTTGTGTTCTTGTCAGGCTTTTCCTAGCAATTTACTTAGTTCCTTGGGATAAACTATCTTAATTTTTAGCTCTTTCCCTGTGCAGTGCCTGTCCTCAGACTTGTAGTTATCCTTCAAAAGCCTGTTTTCTAAAGGTTTTTGCTGGACATCCAAACCCAAGCCTAAGTTGCCCTTCAGGGACACACTAATGCAGGAAAGCCCCTTTGCCTCCTAAATGTAAGGGCTCATTTAGGCCTTTTATGTCTCTTTTTCTTCCCTGGGCACATCCTCGGTGCAGTGGCACAGTGCTCCAATGCATCCCCATCGCACACAGAGACAAAAATGTACATTTTGTAGCAATCCTGAGTGAGCAACTTTTACCTGGCAGCTGGTAACCCTTTTAACCTGTTGTGTTTAGCTGCTCTTTGTAGCTGCCCCTCAAAACCTCCTGTCTATAATTGGTTGGAAGATGGCAGCAGCCTGAGACCAGCAGGGCTCTGAGCACCGAAACTGTTGTTACTTATTCCTGTATGTGACAGCTCTGTGCACTGCTGATGAGGGCAGATGTGTCTCAGGGGCTGCTGTCCCTCAGCACAATCTCGTTCCACACCTTTCACTATCCCAGTTTGCTCCAAACCCTGTCCAGCTTGGCCTTGGACACTTCAAGGATCCAGGGGGAGCCACAGCTTCTGTGGGCAACTTGTGGCAGGGCACTGCCACCCTCAAAAGGAAGAATTCCTTCCTAATAATGGCCTTCATGAGGGCCTCGGCAGATCCCAGAATGGTTAGGGTTGGAAAGGCTCTCTGGAGATCACCCAGTGTAACCCCTGCCAAGGCAGGGTCACCTGGAGCAGGTGACACAGGAAGGTTTAGGTGAGTTTGGCATTTCTCCAGAGAGGCAGACTGCATGCCCTCCCTGCACAAGTTTGTCCCAGTGCTCTACCACGCTCACATAAAAAAGTTGTTCCTCAAGTTGAGGTGGAACTTGCTGTGCTTTAGTTTGTGTCCCTAAATGTCCTTCGTGAGGAGATTGCCCTCACGGAGCGCTCTCCCCTCCTCCCTGCTAACTCAGGCTTGACTCAGGAAGGGCAGGCAGGGACCTTCCCAACATGGCGGCCGAGCGCGGCTCCCGCCCCTCAGCCGCTCTCAAGATGGCGGCGCGGAAGCCCGGCGGCCGGCCCGAGTGCGCCTGCGCGGGCCCGAGTGCGGTGAAATTCCTGGCGGGGGGAGCAGGAGGTGGCGGCGCTGAGGGCTCGGAGCAGGAGGCGGAGGGCGGCTCGGAGCCACGGCCGCGCTGCCCTGCCCGGGACCCTGCGTGCTGTGGCGGCCGGCGCCGAGCCAGACCCCCGGCGGGCGCGGAGCAGACGGGCTGAGGGACGCTCGCCGCCACCTTTCCCAGCGCCAGGAGCCGCGCCGTCCCCGCCGCCGCTGGGACTCCCTCCCCGGGCAGAGCGGGGGAGAATGACGGAGCTCCAGTCCGCCTTGCTACTGCGGAGACAACTAGCAGGTACCTGGGCCGGCGGCGGAGGAAGGAAGGGAGGGCGGCGGGTGATCCGCCGCGGGGGAGCAGCGGCCGGGCGGCCTCGGAGGGGCCGCGGCCCGTAGCGGTGGAAGGAAGGGGCGCCGGCTCGGGGAGGGGGGCGGGCGGGAGTGCGTGTGTGTGTGAGGGGGAAGGGGAGATTACGGCCCCCCCTCGCCGTGCTGTGCCCAGCCGGGAGCCGAGGGAACTAGGCCGAGCGGGGGAGGGGGAGCCCGACCGGCGATTGCTGCCAGGGGAGCCGGGGGAGGGGAGCGGGGCCGGCACGGTGGAGCAGCGTCCCCTCGGCTGTCCCCGTCCCGCCGGGGGAGCGCGGGGTGGCACCGGCCGCGCTTGTGGGCACCCCCCAGCCCCCCGGTACCAAGGCTGGAGGACTCCTCGTTCCCTCCCCTTGCGGTCCCGTCTCTCTGGGCCGGGGGGAGAACCGAGCCGGGGCTCGTCCCGCAGCGCGGGGGTTGTGTGCGGGCTGATGTTTGGGGGTGTTTCTGAGGCTCCGGAAAGAAGCGGAGGAAGAAAGATCGTTCCCCCAACCCCGGAACGAGGCACTCCGGGCCCAGGCTGGCTCTCTGCACTCGCAGCCCTTCCCGAGGGGACCTGCGGTGCCCTCGTCCCGCCTCCCCTCGCCGGCTCCCCCTCACCTCCCGTGCCCGGGAGGGGGAGGCCGCCGGCCCCTTTGTTGTCAGGAGAGGCGGCGGGGGCTCGGCAGGCACCGGCGGGGGGGACATGACCGGGCAGCAGCGGGTGGGAGCGGGTGGGAGCGCTGCGGGGGGACCCGCGGGAGGGGCGGGGGGTCCGCCGGGGGCGAGAGGGCGGGACGGGCGCGGGGGAGGAGGAGTTGGGCACCGGGCTGGGGGACGGACACGGCCCGGGCGCTGCGGCCCGGCCGGCGGCCGAGGGGAGCGGGGTGTCACCGGGGTGTCACACGGGCTCGGTGTCG
Source organism: Ammodramus savannarum pratensis (assembly GCA_020466415.1). NCBI lineage: Eukaryota > Metazoa > Chordata > Aves > Passeriformes > Passerellidae > Ammodramus > Ammodramus savannarum. Next base: position 29,844,134 of record JAHXMQ010012343.1, on the reverse strand, counting down.
CCGCGCCCCCTCCCTTTGTCCCCGGGCGGGCGGCCGAGCTGGCCCGGCCCGGCCCCGCCGAGGGGCCCCGCATGCGCGGGGCCGCACAATGCGGCTCCATGTGTGCGCTGCCACACTTAAAGGGAAACGAGCCGGCAGCGCTCCCTTCCTCCCTCCCCCACTTGCACATGTTCGCCGCATCCTCTGCCTGCCGGGCCGGGATACGGCCGTCCACTCGAGGGAACGCGCGGGTCTGCGCCGTGCCTTGGGAGAATCGGGTCCCCTTTTTTGTCTCTTACGTAAAAAATTGCTTCGTACCCAGTTAAGGCAATGTGTGCCAGGTGTACCTAAACTCGGACAATTGCCAAGCTGGCTGGAGTTGGGCGAGTAGCCCTACAAAGGGACAGGGTCACTGGGTGGCACAGGAATTCCCGGAGCAGGATTTTGGCCCAGAACTTCAGTGAATGTCGTTGGAAGCCTTAGGGTGGAAAGCAGCATTGTTAGCAGTGAGGAGATGAGGTTGCATAACCGGGCATAGCGAGCTGGATGATGTGTTTGTGCATCTCCAGCACTGTTTTCTGGGTTTGGATGGTGATCAGTTTGAGAAACTTCAGTACCGTTAACTGCTAGCACAAAACGTTTTACCTCTTTAAGGTAAAGGTCTTAAAAAAACCCAACAAATCTTGTGCTGTGGTTAAAAATCGCATACGGTGGCCTTAGTCCTGAACATCAGCATGGACTTGTTAATGCCCTGGTAACTGCTGAAGTATTAGTGACACTCAGTGAGGTGTCTGCACATTCAGATAAGCCAATAATGCCTCGATATGGGCTTACTGCAGGAGCTCCAGGCTAGATGTGATGTGAGGCTTCTCTCTCCTATACATGATCCTGAAAGGGAAACAGTGTAGAATAGTTGCTTTCTAACTTGATTTAAATTAAAACATTTGGTAACCTAGAATAGTTGTTCAGCTGTCTGGAATTTCTCTTTTAATCTAGTAATTGTGCTCCACAAAAGAAAGTTGGACGTTTGGTTGAAGTCTCTTGATAGTAAGTATTCAGCTTCTGTGGTGTATTTAATTTTTAATTTTTTTTTTTTTTTGAGAGGTCTTAAGGCCGTGTGTAAGCACAGACTGGTTGGGTATGTAAGTACATTTGTACACTGCTAGATCTCGGGGTTCACTTCTGTTTAACTTTCTGCCCACTCTTATCTGAAGGCTTTATGTGTACTGGTAAAAACTGGTGAGCTTTTCTAGTTGCCCCTATTCCTGATTTCAGCTGTACTGACTGCAGCCCTTTTCTTGCATCATGCAGCTATTCTGGGGGGTTTGTTTTAAGTAATATCAATACCTTTGGTGTCCCTTTACATGTACTAAAAGAAATTGAAACCATATTAAAAGTGACTTTGAGTGTGCATGAAGTATGGTGAGCATTGAAGAAGAGGCTTGAACTCCTCAGAAGTCCTACATGGAATAACTGGCCTGAGGAAGTTACCATGCATGGAAGAAACTGTTTCCTGTGTGACATCTGAACTCGGCTGGCACTGGGCTGGCACTGGTTTTTCTGGTGTCAGGCCATTTGCAGAGTCTGAGCTTCATGATTTTCCTTCCCTACTGCTGACTGTCTTCCAAGTCTCACCTGCTCCAACGTGTCCCTTTGTTAATACCCACGTTGTTTCTTCTTCCTCAAACCAAAATCCACCACTCTGGTGGTGATTGTCCTGATATTCAGTCTCCCTGCTCCGTGCAGGTTCTGCCTCTATCAGGTTGGTGAGTCATGGAGTTGTACCCGGTGGCTGGGTTTGGAGAACAGTAAATAGACAGTTAATGTGAGTTATGTGCTCTAAGCTACTTTAAATTGCTCTGGATCATTCAGTCATGCTTTGATAATGACAGATTTGAAGCTGAAGCAAGACATCCAGAAGTGAAGGGAGGCTGAAGTGAGAATCTGGAACCTATACAATGGTTGAGGAGTATAAAAATTCTCTGATGGTGAGGCCCTGACTGTCTCTTTTGAGTGCCTGGAGGAAAAGACAATGGCAGGAGAGGGAGGAATATTAAGCAGTAGTTCTTAGTGTAGTTACCTGTTTGGTCCCCCAAATGCTTTGGTTCTTAATTATGGGGAAAGAAGGTGTGTGGCACTTTAATGAGCTGTTTTAATTCCTGAGCACTTTGGCAAAGTATAGCTCAACTGATGAGGCTGCTGGCTGTCAGTGAGATGTAAAACAGTGGCCTTACCAAACACAAAACTTGACAACACAAAACTTGACAACACAACCTGAAGTTGCTCTCCAATCCTCCAATGAGTGTATGAAGACAGACTTCTATTTTTTATTTTTTTTTTAAAGCAAGCTAGCTTGTAACTTGAGCAGGGAGCTGGTACCACAGCACCATGTACAACATGCTTGTGTGCTTCATGGCATGTTCTGGATACTGAGAATGCTCAGAGAGAAGGGACATTCAATGACAGTCACAAAATATAACTTCAAGTGACATGTGGGTTATTTTTTAATCTCCCAAATTCTGTGTGGCTCTACAGTGCCTTTGCTAATGAAATACTGAGCTGGATCCCAGGGACTAAGTGTAGTAGCTGTTTTCATATTGACATGTGCTTGCCCCCATTTAGGCACAAGAACAATTCAAAGCAGTGAAAACTTTGAGTAGTTTTTATGGGTTTGGGTTTTTGGGTTTTTTTATGTCTTAAGGAAGTGATGATTTGAGATTTTTTAATATCAAAGCCATTTAAAAAGGGTGGTCTAACTAGAGCTGGAGGATCAGATATCTATGGATATCTGCCAATTAAATTAAATGTGGTTCTCTCTCAAATCAACTTAATTGTAAGCAGTAGCAGCTTCTGGAAATATCTTAATTCAAACATATTTGTTTCTACGTTTGGTGGTGTTTGGTTTTTCTAGTGGGTGTTTTTTGTTGGGTTTTTTTTTGTGGGGGGAGGATTCTTTTTGATTTTGGGGTTTTTGTTTGTTTTGTTTGGGGGGGGAGTTGGGGTTGTTTTTTGGGGGGTTTTTTTGAGGAGGGAGGCACTTTGTGGCTTGATAATAATGTGAAATAGAAGCCATGACCTGTCCATTTCTTCCAGGCAGAGTGCAGGAAAAACTAAAAGAAAAAAGTGCCCCTGAATTTAAAAAAATGTAGATTAGTGTAGTACTGGGTTAGCAGAGTTCACCCCTCAGGGGAGCTGCTGGAGGATAAACTTCTTTTCACAGCCCCAAAACTTTATATTCTTTAAAAAGAGATGCAGCCAACAGGGTGTAAAGCTTCTCTCCCAGTCTCCAACACTGTCAAGCCCAAGGGTTTTACAGACTGAGGTATGTCTGTGAACACTTTTATTTCATCTTTCTGCCAAATTCTTGCTGACACAGCCTTTGGAGCAGGCAGACTTGTCTCGTTGAACCAGCAGAATCACGCAGTTAAATCAGCACACAGTGGAACTAGAAGGGTGAGTTCTCTGAAACATAAACATGGAGCATTGGAAATGGGAATAACCATGCCTTTGTTGGCTGAACTTGAGCTGGGTTGTAAATAATCTCCAACTTAGGATACAGAAAAGCCACTCTAATGCTTTTCTTAAACGTGAGAAACGTGGCATTATTTCAGGGTAAAGTGTATACAGCTTTTGTTTCAAAGTAGAAATGTCTAATTAAAAACTATTAAATACTTAATGTGACAGCTGAACAACTTTTACTTTCTTCTGAGGAAGAATCTTACTGAGTAATGTTGAGCTAGTTGAATTCATGGCAATTAGATAGGACTTGTTAAAAAATCTATTTGAGTAGTGAATGGAGAGGGAATTGCAGAGTGAAGATCACTTCATACACCAAGGCTGACATGCAGGTTTCTGGGGTGGCTGATGTGTAAGAAACCTTCCTTCCCTCATGAAGGAATTTAGAAAAGTTAAGACATCATTAAATATTTTTAAAAGGGAGCAATGATGCCAGAATTTGATGACACATATGCATATTAGCAGTGGGAATAAAAATTAACAGATATTAATATTCTTCTCTTTTTGCTTAACTTTTCTTGGAACAAACATAGTCTATGCAACAAGCAGAGCCAACACTTATCTCTCTCCTCTATTATCTTAGAGCTGCTTTAGCATTAAACTTTTACCTTTTGCTACTGTACAATTTTAGTGAAAGTCTTCAGTTTATTTACAGTTAAACTCTGGTTTACAGTAAGTTTGTCTGTAAGATATTAATTTGAGTGGCACTGATGTGAAGTATTCATTTGATATTAGATTTTCTTTTATCTCCATTGTGAAGGTCTGTTCATATGGACACTAATACTCTGTATTATCCCAAATAATTAGGCCTCTGAAGTCCTGCACATGTAAAACTTAGCATTTTAATTGGTCCTGAAATTATAAACACCACTGCATGTTGTTTTTAGAAGATTCTTTTATGTTTATAGATAACCATCAATTTTTTTGGCCTGATGCTTTTTGGGTTACTTAGGTACAGCACGAGTGTAGCACTCACCTTAACCCACTGTTACAGCAGAGATAATCCTGTTTCTGTGAGTTGTGCTGACAGAATTACCCAAGCTGACTTTATAGACAATATCATTGCTAAAACACAGCCTTGCTCAGACTCCAATCCCTCCAGCAGCACAAGCAGCCTGAATTTCTGATGCACTGTAAATAACAGGATAAATGTGACTAATGGCAAACTTTGCCTGCTACGTGTTAGTTCTCCAAATGCTTCTCTTGTAGAAATAATCTGAACTTTGCATCTTCAAAGGGAAGAATATTTATAACAGCACCACCAGCAAAATTTCAGGGGTGCTGGCAGTTTTGGAAAGTGAGGTTTAGCTGAACAGAATGGAAGGGTTGATGACTCAAGCACTTGCTTAAACAGGATGAAGCAATAACCTGCCTCACCAAGGAGTCACTGCCTTGCCTCTGCCTGGGTCAGCTTGTTGATCTTTCAGGGAAAGAACCAAACTTGCTATGAGCTCTGAGTTATTTCCTTCCCTGCTGCCCCCAAACAAGGCACTGTAAGTTACACCAAAGGAAGGGCATATCTGGATCTGACAGTACAGTGATTTATTTGTGTTTGGTTTGAGAACAGTGGAATAGGAGGACATTGCTGGAGATCCTCTGAAGTAAGGAGCAAAATTAATACCATTTGAGAAAATACTTCCATCAGAATTTCTGCTTTGTTGGTAAGAGCTTCATTTAGAGATGTTAAATCATGCAAAAACCAACTAAAATGTCTTGATTTATGTGATTGGTACTGATTCCAGCTTCAGTATTATTTGCTGCAGAACTGCAAGCTAAGGATTTATTGATTTGCTATATATATGTATTTGTTTAAGAGAAACTGATAGGGATAGTTCACATAGACTGAATGGTCTTCAGATGAAGCCACATGTAATTATAGCTGATTCTGCCTTGACTTTTCTGTATATTCTTGAAATTTCTTTTAGTACAAGGCAAACTTGGAACAATATGTACATATTGAACTAATGTAGGATTACCTGATCCCTTCTGTAGTTGGTACAAGTTGGTTATTACTAGAAAAAAAAACCCCAATGGCCTATGTTAAACAGTTTGAAAATAAGTGACCTTTGTAGGTGAAACCTGCTTGCCTCAAGTGGCATTCTGCTAAATTTTCTTCCTGTAGTGTGTTTAATCAACTCCTGTTTTGATGTAAAGTACAACAGTTTGTTCCTGGCACAGAGATGGGGTTCTAACGAAGTGGAACTGATCTGAAGGGTGGCTGCTGTTCTGAAAGCAAGAACCAACCAAATACTGGAATGAGTGTGCAGCCCTGGGTGCCTGGGAAAAGGAGAGCAGGTGGTTTGTGTGAGGAGGGGGATGTGTGACTGCTCAAACTCCTGTCTGCTTTTTGTTCCAGTGGATGGGAACAGAGTCAGGGAAGCATTTCTTCACCTCTGCTGCAGTTTTCAGTGCTGTGTGCCCACCTTCCAATGCCTGGTCTTGAGATCTTTCACTCACAGTCTCTCTCTCAAGCTTTAGGCCACCCTGCAAGTGTGAATGTTCATACTTGCTTTTCTTTCCTGCTCTCAAGTCCAAGGCATATCAGCTGGAGCAGAGATCAGATATCCAGACCTTGTAAGAACACTAAGTATAGCAATCTAATTGAAATGAGGTTCCATAAAAATATCTGCTCTCCTGGACAGAAATGTTAGCAGTTTTTGCACAGGTTTAGAATAATAATAAAAACTTTCTGGTAGAAACCCTCTGTAAAGGTTTTCACATACAGTCTGTGTGTGTGTGGATTGTTAAGGGAAACATTTCTGTGCTGTCACCATACACCTCATAGGTCAAGCTGGCTGTTTTTTTAGCTGGCTGGCATTTGCTGTTGATCTAGAAGATGGTGCTGTCAGGAGTCATTTAAAGGAATGTCTTAAAACAATTCTAAATAACAATGTGGCTCAAGTTAGGATATGCCAACCTGTTATTCATATTATAAGCAGGAGAGAAAACAAGCTGGAAAATTGTTCTTGACTTGCACAACAGCTTAGATGTTAACATCTCCCTCAGATGTTAATGTCTCCCTGTGGCATGGGCATGGCATGGAGCCTTTCCAGTGGATTTCTGATGTTGTTCTGGGTTTGTCTGTGAACCATACACATCCTAGAACCCTTGGCTCTGTTCAGCAGTGTTGTTTCATGATTAATGTGTATGTGACTGCTCAGAAGATACTTAGATGGATTTTTTCCCCCTTAGCTTTAGTCTAATGATAATTAGCTTTTAAGGAGTTAATCAACTTGTCCTGTCCAAGGTAAATTCAGCTCCATTAATAGCACCTGTCCTGCCAAATTCCAGCAGTTGTGTACAGTAGCATCTGAAACTTGTAGTCTGTTTGTAGGTGAGAGAAATAAATGTGTGTAGAGTGTGATTCATCTGACCTGGTTTTGACTCCTGCTGCAGGATGGGATAATCAATGGTGTCAGGCACCACTTACCCTGATAAGATCTCCTGAGTGCTGCTGAGGGTGACCCCCTCAGATGCAGAACCCAGTGAACACTTATCTAACTCTTCACAGTGGAAACAGGCATGAAACGTGGAGGACAAAGTGGAGGTGGCATTTCTGTCACACTGAGTGTGACAGGTGAACGTGGCTCTGGGCAAAGCTCTGCACTGAATATTCCCTGCTGACACAATTGCTTCCTTTCACATGTGGGTTTCCCAGTCAGGGTTCTTCCAATTCTTTTTGCTGTCCTTGTTTTTCCCTTCCTCATAACTCTTCCCCTCAAAGTTCAGAACTTACTGGGGATGGTTTTGTTGTGGTCTTTTAACAGACCTTATTCAACCTCCATTTTAACCTGGGTAGTGTAACTGTGCTGGATTCTGGTCTGATGTTATACCCAGTGTGCTCCTAGCAAAGAAAGCTATTCAGGAAATATTTTACCTTGATTTCTACCAAAATTACATGGCTGATTGTAATTTGAGCATATATTCTGAACTTCCTGCTGAGAACCTTAATTCTGGAATCATAACTTTCCAAACTTCAAACAACACTGGCATTCAAAGGTTTTCATCAGATGAGTATGTTTTCTATTTCCAGTGATTTGGACAGGAAAGTAATTTGAGCACCACATTTGCTTTGAAAGAAGAGATTTGTGGGTTTAGTAGGCACAATGTGTCCACAGTAACTAAAGTTTAGATGTTTGCTTAATGGCAAATAATGGCATGGAAGGAGGGGGAGGCAGACCTTCCTTGTGTAGCATGGGATGTTGGGGAAGGACTGGGTTGAGAAGGGTCCATGAGTGATGGGTGCTGCAGAAAGGAAATGCCTCAGAACAGCTTGTGAGTGTTGTTGGCTGTCTGTAGGGCTCTCAGGTGAAATGGTGCCCAGGAACAGGCTGTGGGCTGAGGAACTGGGCTGCCAGGTTAGATCAGCTGCTGGGTGTCTGTGTTCCAGTTGAGGCTGTCTAAGAGCTGCTTTTGAGACCTGGGAAAGAGAAATCCAAAGGAGCACTGGCAATGTCTGCTGATGGCCACTCCCATGGGCTTAAGGGATTGTGGGGAGCTCCTTAAGAACCAAGGCAATACCAAAGACCTGCAAGGTCCTGGTTGATGTGTTAAGACTCAGTTTTCCACTAAATAACTGATCTGAACTAACAATTGTCTGTCTCCAGGTATGCCATGACTCCTAGCACTGTGGAGCTACAGAAAATACAGAATCAAGGCCCTCAATTTTTAGCTTAATTCTAGAATAATATGATGTGTTACTCCTAAAATAATTCCAGTCTCTATATACAGTTTCTCTGGTACCTTAATCTTCATACTTGTGGCAGTTTTAGGGACTTTGGGCTAGTGCTGCTCTGCAGTTGTTTGCAAAGCTGAACTATGGCCATGGCTAGCAATTTGACTGGGGATAAAACCAAAAATCAAACAAGAAACCTCCAGCCTCATCCTCTGTCCTTTCAAAATCTGCTTCCCTGTGCAAATCTAAGGAAGAATTGACAGGTATAGCTGAGGAGATGGCAAGTGAAGCAGTACCCAGAGATGTGCAGCACTGCACTGAGATGCAGCTTGCCTGGTGTTGTGCAGCCCTTCTTACACATTTTCTGAGCTCAGAACATTTGATTTGTAAATGTCTGAAGTGCTGCCCTTATTAAGAAGGAATGATGTGTGGAGCACTGGAAATTAATTAGTTACCAGGCTGAAGTCAAACCTAAAGCTTCTACTGAAATGATTGGTAGAATCTGCTAAAGACAGGTTTGTCTTTACTACTTCAGTCTCCCTTCAAAATAATTTCAGTGTCCTTCAGAGGCTTAATCTGTTCTAAGAGTTGTCTGTCTGACACTCCCACAGTGCCTATCAGGAGTGTGTGTGTGTTTGGTGCTGGGTTTTGTCTGAACTTCTTGGAGGAGCCTGTGGAGCAAGACAGAACATGATGAAAGGTGAAATGGAGAGCTTGGGGAATACATCTCCACAGAGAGATCACGTTACTTTGTCATAATCTGTGGTTCTCTAGAATCTGAGATGTACAGCTGGCTCCTGTGTGGAGGGAAGTAATAGGACTGTATGGAAGTCACAGTGTGGGATACAGAGAAGAAGAGTCTAGAATGAGGATTTTCAGTGTGAACAGTTGTTAGAAGCTCCTGGACTGGTGCTGAGACAACACAACTAAGGTATAAAGTGCTGGAATGCCTGCTTGCCCTGAGAGCTGTGTAATCCAGCTGGATGGTTTGTCCAGGAGCCTCAGCCAGGACTTGGCCTCCCCAGGCTGGTTTTGTGTTGTGCTCTATTCACTGGCTGCACAAAACTCACACACTGTAACTTACTAAAAAGCTATAGGAACTCCTATTTTTGAAAGCTTTTTACTGCAGTGTAGCTCAAATACAGAAAGAGCTGATCTGCAGTGGCTGTCTGGGTGTCAGGCTGAGAAGTTTGGATGCCTTACATAGCTGTCCTAGGGAGCTGTGGGCCTCCTTCTGCTTAGTCATTTCTGCTGCTGCTGCTTTGCTCTGGGATTGGTGAAGTCTCTTGGCTTATTTAGAGGCAGTTTCAGTGAGTGTGGGAACATCAGGAGCTTGATGTAAACTAAACACTGAAACTGGAAGTGCTGCCCATGGCACTGTGTTGGCTCAAGTTTAAGGCAGTGGTAACTTAGTTCTGCTTTAGGAAGAGCTGAAGGGACAGAGAGTGAGTTGTGTGGAAAGGGAACCATGGGGCTTTCAAATCTGCTCTGGATTTAAACAACTCTCTTGGATTATGGGCCTTTAGTCTTCCTCACCTCCCAAATCAGGTATTGGATTTAATCCCAGGTTCAGGACTGGGATTAAAGGAACTGAATGTCTAATTTATAAGCAGACACTGGATTCTGTTCCAAGTATGTTGCTGCCTGGCAGCTGTCCAGGTGTGTGCTGCTTGGGCTGCAAAGGGCTCTACCTGAAACTGCTTCTACACTGAGTGAATGCTTTGGATTTTTGTTTTATTTTGCTGAGTAGAAAAATGCCTATTAAATAATCAGAAATGCAATAAATATTGTCAGAAATGCTGAACAACAGACTGTAATATATAGTAATTGCAAGTAAATGGCATTTAGTTAGGTATGGACATAATGGAAATATGTTAATGTACTCATTCATGTTTAAAAGTACAGCTGAAGAAAAAATCTTAAAGTAAAGCTATTGGAAAAATAATGTGTAAGGATCCAATTCTTCACAGGCTTCTCTGCTTTTCCAGGACTTCCAGGGCAGCTCTTTGGGGCTTTGTGGAGCAGGGTGGGTAAAGGATTGCAGGGAGCTGAACCCTTTACCCACGTTTGTCTGGGAAGCTCCTGTTCAGGCTGCAAGCAGTTAATGCTGTCCCTGCTGGGGGCTGGCAGGCACAGGGAGCAGGTGTCCCCTGCCCTGGCTGCAGTGTGGCTGTCACTCCCTCGGTGTCACTCAGCCCTGTGTCACTGAGCCAAGTGTGTGAGGTCCTGTGGGAACTCAGCACATGAGTCCTGATGTGCAGAGTCCCCG